>VZRN01006624.1:200263-227701 GCA_013397935.1 Dasyornis broadbenti | reverse complement strand
TTTTTCTTTCACTTTCTCAGGCCTCACATTGGGCGCCAATTTCTTGTTTCAGGTTTGAGACAAGTTTTAGGAGGAAAGCGTTTCGGCTAAACGCCTTCCCCACAGGGATGGGGCCAACACCTCCTCCCCCCACCACAACAGAACTTTTTGGATGCCAGCAAAAGAAAAACAAACCTATTTACTCAACAAAACAAAGCAAAATGCCCACAGAACACAGAAAAAAGCAAAGGACTTATTAAACCTGAGTGAACAGTCCGATAGGTTTTAGTGTCCGGTTTTTCTTGGGCATGGTTTCTCCCCCCTCCGGCGGTCCTGCGGGGCCGGGCGCCGTCCCTCAGGTGGCTTCTTGGAGGATTCTTGCCTGCTTCCTCTCGGAGATTGTCTGATGTCTCGGATGAGAACGCAAGTTGAGAAAACACAGCCCAAAAGAAGAACGCAGAAGGAGCAGTCCTCTCCCGCCGCCGCCTCTGCTGGAAGCCGGGAAGAAGGGGAACCCCTCGCCATCTTCCCCCTCTGCGCTTTTAAAGCAAAACACCTGGGGGGAGGGTTTTCAAAACAACCCGCACCAGCAGAGCTCCTCCCAGCTTCTTAAAGCTACAGAGCACATTGTCTGAGCATAAAGCAGATGATATGGGATACAAGATTATAACATCACCCCACGACAGATGTTTATCAAAGAGGAAATGCATTTGCGTTTATCTCCATTTTATGTAGTCTTTTGGCATCTAAAACTGTTCTCTCTCTTAAAAAATTCATGTGGTGATAGAGTTCTCTGTGGACAACAATCACTAAATCCACAAAGAACATTTTAATCTCTGTTGATCCTGGCAACAGTCTTTAGCAAAATTTAAAGCAGCAATGGTGTCTTACAGAAGACTTGCATAATTTCCCATGATGTAATAGGGTATGCAAATGATGCAGTAGAGTCAACTTTGAGATAAAAAAGTTCTGAATGGAGGTGGTCATGCAGAGATGCAAGTTCCATGACTTAAGAGTACAAATAGGCAATTAGGACAACAATGCAGACTTTTATGTCAAAATATTAGTGAAAATGCAAAATAAGAAACATCAGAAAACTCGTTACATTAATAAAGAAATGTCATGTGGAAATCTGGGCCACTTGCATATGATATCACTTAGGAAAACAGAGAATAAATTCAGAAAGGAGAAAGGTGAATTAACCCTGGAAGATCAGCTAGATCTGAACACTAGCTATAGAGAGAGAAAAGTTTGCCTCCTAGTGGCTGGATAGAGGAATAAAGGGCATTCTTCTGATTCTTTCAGACTTGGGGTGTGAAGAAACAATCAAATCTCACCATAAGGTTCTGGTTGATAAGAAATGCAGTAGTGACATCATGACACAGAAGGAATCATAGAATCAGAATATCCTGAGTTGAAAGGGTTCCACTGGGATCATTGAGTCCAGCTCCTCGCCCTGCACAGCACCACTCCAAAATCACACCATGTGCCCAAGAGTGTTGTCCAAATGCTTCTTGATCTCTGTCAGGCTTGGTGCTGTGACCACTTCCCTGGGTAGGCTGTTCCAGTGCCCAGCCACCCTCTGGGCGAGGAACCTTTTCCCTCCCATTCAACCGAAGCTTCCCCTGACTCAGCCTGACGCCGTTCCCTCGGCTCCTGGCACTGGTCACCAGAGAGAAGAGAACAGTGCCTGTCCCTCCTCTGCCCCTTATGAGGAAGTTGTAGACAGCTGCATTCTAAAGGAAGGTTTAGAATGACCATGATTTTTTTCCTCCTCCTGTTTTCTTATCTTTCATGGCCCTGTAACTCTCAAATTCCATTTACTTTTGCTATCTCTCAAGTTTTTTTCTTTATTCATTTTGGGGTGGTTTTTTTTTCCCCAATCCTCTGTTTCATAGAATCTCTCAGGGCTGCTTGATCCTTTGGGAATTCATAGGCACTTAGATGAGACTCTACTATTATAGGTATTTTTGCTGATGTGAATTCCTGTAGGTACTTACTGTAGTAGATATTATGTGTTATTTTGTCCATTATTTTTTATAACCACCTCTTTCCTTTCTTCTCTTGTGCTTATTTGTTAAATTCTATGTAAAATGTAGACCACAATAGAATTGAAGGTAGTACCTTGATCTGTTCTGAAAATTATATTGAAAATCCTTTGGCTTCTTACATATTTTTTTTATAAATATATCTTGTTTGGGAGTGCATTTATAACATTATTTCTGTAGCAAGCATCTTCTGTTGGCTGCATCTTCCATATTGTGGAGTATGAAAGACACTAAAAACAACAATTACTTGTGGAAATTAGATGTGGCCTTTCCCAAGCTGCAGATATATCCCATGGTTGTGTGAAGTTTGTCTAGTTTTATTCATAACAAGATTATATGCTTTCCTACTTTCAGTAAAAATCTTTCTATTAAACAGCACTGACTTATAATAATGATTTTTAAATCTGTTTTTCTTCCTCAAAAATGTTTGTGAAGTCTTGCCAAGGGAAAAAAAAAAAAAAAAGAGAAAGCAAAGAAACTGAATAAACACATATCTGAAAGAAGAAATGGTTGCAACCAAGATAGGCTGATTCTTCTCTCTATGTATTCCTAGGAAATGCCAAAACAAGTTGTTAGAAATAGCCCTAGCTATTGCAAACTTACAGCCTAAGCTGATCAAAGTAATGAGCTTCAGTCTGTAAAATCATGAGGGATGATTCTGTTCCCAACAGCAGGAAAATATGCTTGAAGCCTGGCAATATCTGGTGCTTCTTAGTTTTTTTTTGTATGACATCTTTTGTGCTGTTTTGAATCCTGCATGATTCTAGTTAAATTTGGAAAGCTGGAGGACAGCTTTGCTGCCTTAATAACTTCTGCTGCTCCTATAAGAAGTTTATATTTGCATGCCAATTTAGCATGCTTAATTTGTTATTGAGGTTCACTGTTCTCATTGTTTCACATATCCTGGCATGAACTCATTTAATTTATTCCTTTGTTAGCCTGTTTCCAGCTGGTGAACTGCTAATCCTAGCAAAGGTCATCAAATGTAACAAAAATTAAACTGGATTTTTTTTTCAAGACATAGTAAAGGAGATATTTGACTATGATATCCTTCTCACTTTAATGGCAGATAAATGTAACTATAATCTGCTTATAGTGCATAGCTGTATTTACTTCAAAGAACTGAAATTACAAAATATCATCCTTATAGTTATTTCTGTTGTCCAGAATGAATCTCTACCAAACTCCAATGATTGTTCTCTTAGCCTTCATCCAGGAGAGGATGGAGCACCTGTCCTCATAAGGAAAGGCTGAGAGAGTTGAGATTGTTCAGCCCGGAAAAGAGAAGGGTTTCAGGGTCCCCTTGCAACCCAAATCATTCTTTGATTCTGTAATTTTGATGTTTTCACCCTGAAGCTGGGCAGCATAGAGGACCAGTTCTGCATTGTCATTATTATTGTACATTATAATGTCAGCTCTTAGAGCTGTAAAAACTTCCAGCTCATGCTTCAGCCTTCTTCACTTCATAGACAAAACCAGGGTGATGAGTGCACTGGATAATACATGATGCATGTGAAAACGTTCTCTTTACTGATTTTTACTGACAATTTTTATGATGGTTGTTGAGACATGCTGGTAAAATTTTCATTTTTTGGCCAGGTATAATAAATTAACTTCTTATGTGCTACCATTTTCACCACTAGGCTTACTTGCAGGCTTGGAAAGAGAAATGAACTTCTGAGAAAAAAGAGATTTTAAGGACAGGGTTTTTTTAAGTAGCATTCATAATCACTGAATGATTTAAGACAGGCATTTCAATGCATTATGGGTAGGTGATATCCAGAGTTGTCCAGATTTTTCTGTTCTAACTGGAGTAACATTGCTTACATGCTTATAACAGTCATTAGTGCAAAAAGAAAAAAAGGCAATTCAAAGCACTGAAATTAAAAACATCCCTATAACAGTCTCTATTGTCCAGAATCTTATCTGTAGTGTTTTCATGCTTGTCGCTAGAAGCAGCTCATTGGTAGAAGATGGAATCTTGTAGTGGCCTTACAATTCTTTTCAGCAACAAGTTATTCTCATGTATTTCTGTGTTGCCTAATCCTCAGGCTTTGCCTGAATAATATCCTTAATATATATGTATATGTATATATATGTATATAATATAACATAAGTATAATATATGTATACACTTTTTTAAAAAAAAAGTACTGAGGTGCAGTTTTTACCTCAGCTGTCTGTGCAGACAAGGATTTAGAGTCAGAGCAGGCAGTAGAGGTGATGTTGTATAGACATGAAGGGTAAAGACAGGAGGTTTGGAGAGGGAAGTTGAAACCTGGAAATGAGATTTAAAAAGGGAATGAAACATGATGAGTGTCAGGCAAAGCAAATGATAATTCCAGCAATCTTGTGGATACAATGGAGAACAAGGCAGGAACTTCTGGAAGGAAGAGGAGGCAGTGAGACAAAATGATTTTTCTCTATGTGGTCAAGAGCAAATGATGCCTTGGTGCTTTTTTTTTTTTTCAGTAGATATTCCAAAGCACTTTGATCCTTGGAAATTGATTTTTTCTGCTTGTTACACTGATTATTTCTAGAAATTTGCTGAAGGTATGAACAGGAAAATATTTTTCAGTGGCAGTCAGTCCTGCAATAAGAGTTATGGCACCACAATGTAATTAATGCCAAATGTGTCATCATGCCTTAGTCTGAAAGGAATTTAGGATGGATGCCTGTTTTCTCAGTGAATAAAATACCATTTCACCCTAATTAGACACATTTTTTTTTACTGAGGGAAGTGGTTAAATTACGTTAACTATACCACTCTCTTCAATATTGCTGTAAGCCCTGATGGGGACGTAGCAGTCTGTACCTGTAACTGATCCTTTGGCTGATGTAAAACTCTACATATGGGAGGCATTTAATCTGGGGACAGGACTAAATCTAGTCCAAAGAGAAACCCTAGAAAAGTACATTGTGTAAGCATAAAGGCCTGAGAATGAGTTGTTTTGGTGTACTGACCCATTCCTATTGTGCCCAAGTTATTAATTCAGACATAACATGTGTTGACAAACTGACAATTATTCAAATCTATTTTTATCTTTTATTCTGAGAATTACTCCAAGCCTGTGCTTTAGTACTTTCTAGTAGAAAAGAAACAGCTGCTTTTGTTTTTGCAAACTGGATTTGTTCTTTAGCAGAAAGTCTGCAGTAGAAAGATTTCTGAATCCTCACCTAACCATAGATTCAGGGAAGGACATACCAAACCTACCCTAAAATCCTGAACTGAAGTGTTTTGTAACCTTACAGCTGGAAAGATTTACACTGCAAAGACACAATGGAACTGTGTCATCCTTGAGATTCCCATACACATCACTCATTTCCCTACTCATTATTTTCCCTCACATTTTATGCTGTAAAGGTGATTCATTTACAGACAGAAGAGAACAAATACCACTAGGCAGAAATCAATCTGTCTGCACAGAAGCTATTTCTAATGCTGTTTAGAATAGCACACACTTTTTCCTGAAATGTGTTCAAAGATCATCGTTCATATGACAGAATTGTGTATTTGCTCATGTAATTTCTGTTGGAGATTTTGGATTTCAGAGGAAACAGGAGCCGCTTGAGAGCAAAGAATTGCTGAAATTATAAACATGCTACCATCTGAACTCTTGAAAATGACTGTAAAAACTGACACATCAGTAGTGGATTAACATTAAAAACTCTGATATACAACAGGAACCGGGGCTTAAATCTGGGGAAAACAATAGGCAGTAAGAGCCTTTGTATCTGGGAAGGATTTCCTTGTTTTATATTTCCTTGTAAACGTGGCATGAATTCTACTGAAACATGTGGGACAGTTTTAGTGATTTACATGTCTGAGAACTTTCCCTGGTGACAAAAATAGCATGAATTTTATTTTTAAAACTTAAATAAAATGCTACCCAATCTGATTGCAGGGAGCATAGAAGCTTCTATTTCTACACACTGCATTCAGAGCTATTAAACTACAATATTCCCAATCAGATGTGTAAGAATGCTTCTGATTTTCAAAGCCAAATGTATCATACTGAGATGCCACACCAACCAGATCCTTTTCTTTCTTACTTCTAACAAAAATTAATTCTTAATTTTCTATCTTATTCCCAAATTTTCTGGGTGTGTAATCTATCAGAACAAAAACAGTGTCCTGAGCAAAGTTCAATTGTTAAATCTTAATTCCCTGTTTGACTGCTTGCCACATTTGTAAAAAGAAAATTGATCTTTTAAATTTTTCAGAATTGATATTTTGTTACACGGTGGCACACGCACTTCTAGCCTTTTAAACATGCATTGTGCTTCTAAGTTAGTTTCAAGAAGAAAGTGATTTATTTATTAATGATTGAAGACATTTAATAATGCAGGATTTCTTTGAGATTTTCTAGGTTGGATCCTATCGCCTCATATAGCAAGATGTTATATAATATGAAGAAATAATGATTTGCAACCAGTGCTTGAAGTGACTTAATAATCTGAATTTCAAGGTCAGTGGTACTTTTTGTGCCAAGATGGCTATTGTGGCTTGGCACTGCTGGTCTCTGCAGGCCAGAAAATGGGTTTAAAAAGACAGGAAGCTAAGAAACCAAAGTATTGCTTAGTGATATACACATGGTGATTGAAGATATGGTGCTACTGGGAAATTAATCAATTTCTCTAGTCCTCTCATAATTAGGTTTACAGCTTTTAGGGAAGAGCTATGGTTAGGAAGATGGAGAACAAATGTTTCGAGAAGGAGGTGGGGAAAGCCATTCTCAAACTCTTTCCAAAATATGGACAAATGAAAAAACAGTCATTAATATGTCAGCTGAATTAGTACTTAAATATAAATGCCAACCCGGCCTCTCTCTACAGTCTAAATACTAACTTTACTGTATTTTTCTGCAGATAAGAACTGAGGCCATGGAGGCAGCTGCTAGACAGGCATTTTCATGCCACTATTTCCTGGTGAGTGCTAGGTTGCCTAACAGAACCCTAAAGGTCTAAAAAAAGCCTACTTCCATGTTATGCTTTCATATGGCAGTTAAAAGCTCCAGAAAAAATCACATCAAATGACAAATTTATGCACCTAAAGCTGGACACAAAATGATGAGAGATGTAGTGGATCTGTTACACAGATTCCTCTTCACACAGACCAGTTTCAAAGGATTTGTGTAAGCCAAGGAAAGACTGATTAGCTCAGGATGCAGAGCAGCATGATTTACCTTGTTCCAGAAGACCAGGGTCAGCAGCCTTGCAAGCTTGCCAGACAGTATTTTCTTTTCCTAAATTAGAAGTTGTGTGTGCCAATAGTAGGTTTCCTGGTTAATTCTGAACTGTAAATTGAGGGAAAGCCAGGTGCCCTGGCCTCATCCAGAGTCAGGATGGAGCTAATCAGTGAGTGTAGAGGATCTCACTGCTGTGAAATTCAGCAGACGCTGTGAGTCCCTGGTTGCCATACAAGGGCTATTTTGGCCAGTCATCAGTGACAGTACCCTTGACAGCAATTCTTCTATTGCAGCATCCAGGTATAAGAAGAAAGTTATGATTGTCAAAAATCTAGTAGATTTAAATGAAATGGAAAAAAAACCCCATTACTATGGGGATGTGCAATGTCAAGACAGGAAAACATATACCAGTTGAAAGTATTTTCTCAGTTTGAGACCTTATTTCAATTATGAAAAAAACCCAGCAAATTAATTCTGACACTGCTCTGCCATTGGATTGAAACATCAGTAAAGTTTCTTATTCAGTTCTTGATAGTCTTTCAGTGCTCATGTGGCAGATGTTCCTCAGCCCAATCACCGTCAGACACGTGTTCATTTTGTACGTGCATAAAATGGTGGTTGACAGCACTAGGGGTATGGAGTGAGTGTTACATGTTGCATTGGTGCAGGCTGCTGCTAATATTAGAACAGAATGAAAGTTCACTTCCTGGAGGCATCAACAAGCTTTATTTGCAAATTTTTTTCAGTTGCATCAGGCATGTGGAATAAATTATCATAAACTGCTTGTGATTAAATGTAAAGTACCAGGAGGATTTGCAGTAGTTAATCCCTTTATTTCTGGAGTCTGTGAAGAGTAAATTAAGCTGAAGACTGATACATAACTGCTTTTCATTAAACTAATGTTCTTATATTATAGTATTGTTTGGTTTAATTATGGAACATAATTTTAGAAATTACAAGCTTTAGAAATAAGGCAGTCATCAATGTGTACTAGTCTATAATTGATGTTATTCTGCATGAACCACAAGTTTATACTGTGATACTTTTAAAGTGACATTAGAGGCATTAAAACTTGCTCCAATATTTCATAATAAACTGGATCTTACTTTGTACCAATGTATTACATGGCTATGGCCTAAAGCAGATTTTCCCCCTAAATTCTGCTGAAAGATAATCCTCTATTTCCATATGTTTTTATTTCAGCAAAATTTTGGGAGACAGGTTTGCTTTCCATGTAACTAAAGTAGATGAGATTCTATGAAAGGATGAAAGGATTTACCCCAGAAAATGTGAGTCTGTGTTAACCCAAAACACCTCAAACAAAATGAAGTCAAATTTTGTTAGCATGCAAAAGTAATTAATCTCTGGTGTGGGAAAGTGGGTGAATAAAAAACAAAGCAAGCAGACAACAGAAAATGCACTTAGTTTCTCATTGGCTTCCTTCTCTCTTTTTTTCCCTTTATGTATCTACCAAAGGAGGAGTCCCCACCCCTGTTTGTAATGTAAATGCAGCCATATCTGGAGCTCTGGACAAGAGGTAGTATGAAGAAGGTGTTCTCCTCCTTCAGTGGCAGAAAAGGGAGCTCTGCATTGCTGGTGAGTCCTCTGGGTCCAGAGAGCAGTACCATCCTGTTGGCTGAGCACGTTCTTTCCCCACAGTCCCTGAAAAGACCCTGGGTTAAGTGGATTATCTGCATGGCTCCAAGTGTTGAAGTAAACCTCTACGCCTGTGGTTTCATGAGACAAGGTGAGCTGATCCGGTAGTTTACCACTGCTGAAAGGATAATCTTGTTCCTGTGCTCCCAGCTAACACACTCAGTATTTTCTGTGTGTTATCTAGTCCTTGACAGAGTCCTCTATGAGCCACTTTAACCTGGTCACCCAGCAAGAAAAGGTCAGGATTTTCTTGAGTTAATAATCTGAATTGATTCTTGAAAATGGGTGACTAGTGTCATGGTTTGGGCAAGTAGCAAGGGTGGGACCACAGCAAAGAAGAGAGGAATGGCATAAAAGAGAATGGAAACAGAATCTTACCCCTTTTGTTTGTTTGTTTTGCTCAGATTCTTGTGAAATTGCACCATTGGATACAGCCTTGATTTATGTGAGGAGGTAAATAGAAGATTTTGTTCAGATAGCTGGAAAATACTTCATTGTTAAAAGCAAAGCAATAGGTAGTGGAAGAGCATGGAGAGATGCTTTGGGTTGGTATGTGTGCTTCTTGTTTGCCCTCTTTATAGCAAACATATTTTTTAAGTAGGTGCCAACTTAATTAGGCAAAGTCTTCAACTAAATGGCATTTTTGTGTGTGTCACATGATAACTTCGAAACACTGACTTTGCTGAAGAACCAAAAGACTGGAATAGAAAAACTGGACACTGTGTGCACACATCCTTCTTAACAAGGGAAAGCACTGCCATTGCAAGGAATCTCTGAATTTTCTTGTTCATGTCTTCTTTTTCCATCTGGAAATTTGCTTGTTGGAGGAATTTGAGCCTTCTATACACTTATCCAGGATTTATGGATGTTCAGTAGCTTAGGCAGAGACGCTGTGCAGTTTGGAGTTTCCAGATATGTTCATGTTACATTTTCAGAACAGACACAGAGTGCATTTGCAGTAAGTCAGATGTTTTTTGGGCGGAATCACAGAAGCCTTCTGTGGAGCTAATATGAGTATTCTTGATAATTCCAACATGAACCAGAAGCACTGAAGTATTTTATAATAAGCATGTAGTTTTCACTGTCCGTGAAATCTTGTGAAGTATGACAGCCAAAACCTACTGTAGGGAATTGTGGGACTGTAACGTGCAAGAATAGAAAAGAATGGAAACAAAAGTGTAGTATCAGTATGTGCAGTGACCCTGGGGAAACACAAAACATGCCACTTTTTGTAAATAGAACTTGCCAGGGGTATACTGAAGGCTGTGAACATCAGTTCACAGGATGCAACTTTTCTTGGAGGGTAGGATTTATTTTTTCTGATTTTCTACAAATTTTGCCCAATTGGATGCCTCCTCTGTTCAGCGGGTGTGCCACATTCTCAAGCACTGGCATGCAGTTCAGTCAGTTTAAATCATGGGGAACAACATTGCCTGAAGTTCTGGCTGCAGAGTTTCTGTTCCAAGGCACTTCAAACATCCTTCCCCCCAGGACCCACCCTGACTTACTGTTGAAGGTGGTACACAATCAGTAGCAGTCTCCTTCAGTCCACTGGGTGTTCTAATAAGCTAAAGATAAGAGGAAAAGGAAATACTATTCAGAGGTCTTGAGGTCCCAAGGGCTATGACTCAGATTTGGGCCAGGGTGCGAGGAATTGCTTTATTTGGTATCTGTTGCCTTCTCCAGTGCCGTGTCATTGCTAAAAGTGAGAGACTCACGTACCCAAGTCTTTTCTCCTTGTTTATAAGGGTGAGGTATGTGGATCATACTGCTGTTAAACAAAGAGACTCATACGAGGTTTTCCATGTTCTAGATATAACTTGGCAAAGGTTGAGGAATCCGGAGTTAAGACTGCTGTTGCAGACATAATTAACTCCAGCACCATTACGTGTAATGCAGCTGTGCAACTCCATGTGGGCCATCCAGTGCCTACCCAGTTCCACGTAACAGACTCAGGATACTTGCTCAAGTGTTCTGATTTAGCATGGGACTATATAAATACCTCACAACATTCGAAAAATTTCTAAGAATGTGGTGTTTAGATAAGAAAGTATGAGTGGGTGCCCTAACTGCAACTGTAGCAGCAATTACCAATGTAGTATGGCATGAGAGGAATAATCATAGTAAAATGATAATTAGAATCCTCTGACGTGGCATTGATTTGCAGAAGTGTTGAATGCTTGGCAGAGAATTCTAAGCATCCTAAGCCCATTCCTTCAATCAGATACCACATGTTTTCAGTTTTACATTATTTTAAAAACTTCATTTGATTCAGCCTTGGGTTAATTTTATAATGAAGCAGACAAGAGCTCATTAACAAAAAACTGATGCTTTTATATGCTGTGCTTTTGCAGCTAGTGGCTGTTATGTGAGGTAAATCATTTACACGAATGCACTAATATCCACCACTGAACTTGTAACCCACAGCAAGTTTTGGTACTAAATAAATTTTAGCTTTCCTCTGACTGCAGTCAGGACTGAGGTTTGCTCGTGTCAGCAACCATGTGTTGCTGTACTGCTGGTAATTGTGAGGAGTTACTGAACAAACTCAAGGCAGGGACTGTGCATTCAGTTTCTTATAATGCTCTCATGCCCTAATGATCAAAATGGAATACTGGGAATTCTGCATTTAAACCAAATCTGACAGGAAGGATTAACTGGGACAAGTACTGATTTAAACTTGAGCATGAATGTTTCGGAAATATACAAGTAAGAAAAGGTAAATATTGAATGTGAAGGACATCCTGATCCTTTTATCTGAGCTCACTACTTAGTAGGGAGGGGGAGAAGTTACTTTTACGTTTTATGAATGCGTAAGGATCTGAGCATGCTGTGTCAAGCAGGATACAGAGCAGACTGCTGCTCTGTTCTGTGTCTGTTAAGGAAATGAGCCCCACCTCTGCTAAAATGGGCAAAACATCCTTGGTAAACAGAGCATTGGGCAGAGCTTACACAATTAGCAATTACTCCGTGAAACCCAGCCTGGCCACTGCCCAGCTTCAACTGAACTTTTATCCTCCTACAACATTTTGTTTCTAAACTATTTTTATTTTTAAACAATAATACTCTCTAGCAACACCCATCCTAGAGGACATCAACTGCTGACAGTCATCTCAGCTCCTGCTTAAATTGGGAACAGCAGATGCCATCTCTTCTAACAGAAATGATGACAAGTCAGTGACCAGTACTTCATGTCCTATACATCTTCATTAATGAAAAGGAAACAAATTACATCCACAATGCTGTGTTGTTACACTCAGTCCTGCACAAAGACTTCTTTAGAGTCATTGTGACAGCGCATTCTTCATGATGAAAAGCGAATATGTTGGAAAGCTGTCAGTAAGGGAACTGGCTGAAGCCCTGAAATCATCTCTGCCCTTGCTTTGGATTCAAACCGTGTGCCAGAGACAAAGTGTATTTTGCTGATTCCAGTTTATGTGAGCAAGATTATGCCTTACTTTCCTTTCAACAATCAATCTCATTTTGTAATTTGACCAAAAAAAAATTGAATCTTTAGTGCTCTGCTACTCCCAATAATATCTTAGAGCAACTCCTGGAAAGTGTTGGCAGTATAACCACTGCTCTGTGACAAGTTTTGTGTTCAAAGTAGATGGGTACTTGCCGAGAATTACTTGAAACAGTATTAACCACTAATGTTTTCCCAAATCAAATATCTCCTTCCTTCTCTACCAGCATATTCAGCTCTTCACAGCCCACAGCTTCGCATCACTATTAACTGGCTGGTTACACTATAAGCATAGTTATATTGCAGCCTAGTCTCCTCTTTTTGAAAACAGAATTGAAAGCAGCACATGTGAAGAGGAAGTGATGTAGAGAAAACAGGAGGATAGAATTTACTTTTGTTTCATAATCCAATTACTTTGGATACACTGAACCAATGGGGCTATTCCAGCTCTGAGAATAAGGCCTGCTCATGTGACTACGTGCTTGGAATCCCAAGCTCTGCCAATTCATGCTGTCTTAACTAAAGAGATTCCTGCTTCCATCTCTCTTGCCTGTTCTCCTAGATTCTGTCAGGCCAGTGGGAGGGGTGGCAGCTGAGCAGTGTTCCTGCCCTGAGATGCTGCAGTCTGGGGTAGCAGAACCAGCAGCCATGAAGTTCAGTTTTTACTGTCCTGTGAGCAGCAGGTGCTGAAGGCTCCAATTCACAGTCCTTCATGGATTTTGACTTCAGCAGCTGTAAAGGTCACTATGCTGCTAGCACTCATAACTCCAGCAAAAATTGTAATCAGAGCCAAACTAATTGCAGGGGGTTAAACCCTATTCTTCAGAGCTGTCAACAGTATGGATCTATCAAAATCATTGCTTGGATCCAAGGGCAATGAAGTCAACTAGCCAATGTGTATTTATATGCATGTACACACATGCTTTTAAATACACTTCTGCCTTTTAACTACGATCTCCTGGTGAGCATTTGATTCCTCTATGGTTCTAAAATGAAGCTGGTTTTGTCAGCAGTTTGTTAAATCTTATACTGAGAGTTTTTCCCACCAAGAGGAGTAGTAGCAGAGCAGCACTTTGGGAAAAGTGATTTATTACACACATTATAAGGGAAGTTGCTCTGAAGAATATTTATATTTATGATTTAAATGAGATCATATGGGGATTTTTCTCAAGAAAGGACTAATAAGAACATTTTAAATAGATGAAGCTCCGTGTTGATGTGAGCTGTGACCATGATTTTTTGTGGGAATGTGTGAAAAAACCCCAAAACTCTTGCTCGGACTTTGAAAAACAATGCAAGAGTTATTTTGGGAGTATAGCCTCCAAATTCCTACCCTTTGGGTGTAAATCAGGCAAATGTCTGGATTTTCAGAATAAAAAACGATGCCAGTAGATAAATGTTTGGAATTATTTTGCCTGCAGCCAGCAAATATATCTCATCACTATGGTTGCAAAACCAAACACTCACCAAAGGACTGTATCCAACAGGGAAAATAATTAAGGGAAATGGAACAATTTGCAGCTTGTATTAAATTCTTCACATTCCCACACACAAATCAGTAGTTAGAGGGGTGAACTCTGACCTTGATGTGGATATTCTGTTTGAGTTCTTGCCATTCTGACAGTAGCAAATAGGGCAAACACTACTTAAAAATAGAAAGGAACTTGAGATGTATCTTCCTACTCAGAACCCTTTTCCATCCCACATTTTTGATGACCAGTGTGAATTCAAGAGTATAGTTTTGCTTTTGAGTCCAAATTGAAAACAATTTGGTTTTTTTACCTCTGGTTTGGATGTAGTTAAAGACAACAGAACTTCCTAGAAGTGCCTTACTGTTAGGAGTTCTGCCAGTTCAAGTTCAATGGGACCAATCCATAGTTAAGCCAGCAATGCAGTTCTGTACCACTAACAAAAGTAATTTCCTATAAAATATATTCATATGTTTTAAACTCCAAATATTTTAAAGAAACAGCAATAAAAGGAAGAAAAGAAAGGATTGCATAACCATGGTTAGATAGCCATAAAAGGAATATATAGGTCATCAGAGATTTTGGTACTTGGGACACAGCTCCTGTTGGAACAGCTGGTGCCCTTCCTTGTTGATGTGTTGTGCAGCTGCTAAACCATCAACATTTGGAACCAGGCTGAACATGAAATTTATGCTGTGTTTTTATAAGCAGGGTTGGTTGTAAATAGCTGTGAAGCATTTTGTCTTCCAGCACCTAAAGTGACTCTTCTTAGTAGGGCAGTCTTGGAGAGCGGAGGAGCCAGAGGAAGACATACTGCAGCTGTCCCAAAATAAGGTACCAGTTCTTATGAATCCAAGCCCTAAGATATAGATGATACCTCTTCCCCTAAAAAATGGCAAAACAAATAAACCCACCACAAAAACCATCTCCATGAGTAAGAACCTTAGTCCCACAATGTCCTGTCTATAGTTTTCTGCTAAGACTGAACTTGGAGAATCATTACTCGCTTTGCCATGAGTGGTTCTATCAAGACAAGCTATGCTAGCATTTGTAATGGTTAAAGTTTGGGTTAGCCTTAGGGTTAGGCTTAGGATTAGTGTTAGGGCCTAGAAAGTCAAATATCCTACAGCTCCAAGAACACTGGTGCTGGAACAGGCATGCCAAGGTGATTCCAGCAGGGCTCAAACATTGCTGCTCCTACAGCTTTCTGATCTGGACCAGCCATGGTATTGGGTTTGGGGTTTGGAGGAGAGCTAGGTTTTGAATGAATGTTAGGCTTAAGCTGAGAGTTGAGAGAATCAAGCACCCTACAGCACCAGGAAGACTGGGGCTGGAAGAGGCATGCCAAAATGATCCTGGAAAGGCCACAATATTGCTGCTCCTACTTCTTTCTGAGCTGGACCAACCCTGGTATTGGGTTAGGGTGTTGTTTATGGTAATGTTCATGGTAGTGGTTATGGTGGTGGTTATGTTAATTGGTAGGAGTGGTGTTTAGCATAGTATTTAGGGGTCTGGTTAGGGTAGTGTTTAGTGCAGTGTTTATGGCAGTGGTTAGGGCTAGTGGTTTTTGTTAGGTTTAGTTTTAGGCATGAGAGGGTCAAAGGTTATACAGCTCCAGGAGCACTAGTAAAGGCATGCCAAGGTGATCCTTCCTCTTCCTCTTCCTCTTCCTCTTCCTCTTCCTCTTCCTCTTCCTCTTCCTCTTCCTCTTCCTCTTCCTCTGGAAAGATACTGTATCTCATAATAGTTCTGAAAGTTGCTGCACATCCACAGGACATGCATCCCATTCTTTGCTAAGAAGGTGGAATTAATACATAGAAATAATACATAGAAAACTTCAAACACTGTGTAAATTCTTCCTTCCAAAAAATGTGAATGTTCCTTTGCTACACCTCATCATTTTTTTTGAGAAAGTGAATCAGCAAGCCTTAAAGACATGTGAATCCTTATCAGTAAAATAGTTAACCCTAATAAATTCCTGATAATATGCTTGTTATTTCAGACTATCCCATACAAAGAGAAACACTATCTCACAGATAGTATAAACAGAGCTTACACTGAAATCAAATGCTATCTGCACACTTACAAAGGTACTGTAGAATTAAGTAATACAATGATTCACTTCCAAAATCTTTTTGACATCACCTTATTTAAAAGTAAACTTCCATATTTAAATTGCAGTTCATGGATACTCACAAACTTTACAGCAAGCAGTTCCAAGGTAGGAAAGGAGTCAGAATGTTCTACCTTACCTCTTCTTATGTATTTTGCTCCAGAAAATATACTAAAATATACTAAAATTAACAATTTTCAATTAGTTTATGTAATTTGCCTATGAATTTTAGAAAGTAAGTCATAAATCCATTTACCTCCCCTCCCAGACAGCAGTAGGAGTGACATCATATAAAGGGAATGAACACAATGCTGAAAGTGTCCTGCTGGTTTGTATTAGCCTCCCTGATCAGGCACATCCTGTGTAGCACAAGTTAAGCTTTAATAGTTTGAAAATAGACAGATAGTCTATGTGAACAAAGAGTGAACCAAGAGTTCACTGTGTAGAGAAGCTTCCCTGCACCCAGCAAATAGAGAGCAAAGCTGCTGGGAACTTTTCAAAAGTGAATTCACTGTCATTCCTCTTCAGACACAGTAAACTTTCTGTACAAATTTGACATGTCCTTCTCCTTCAAAATAATAACACAAGAATCAGCAGGATGAGCGATAAAAGAGGTTAAAATTATTATAAATAGTCTTTCTAGGTGACACCCTTCATCCTGACAAATGCCTACACACTTCCTGAAACAGAGGGAGAAAGTAATCTGGAAACTAAGGAGAAAGTGGTTCCATAGGCAAGGAAGAGAAAAATAAATCCTATTGTGTGTTTAGAACAAAAGGGGTACCACGTTCAGGCCTGATAGCACAGACTGCTTGCAAAGTTTGGTTTTATGGGACTTTAATGAGTGCTTTCTGTGGCTATTGCTACACATGTAAACAAACCCACCTATATCTTATTAATAGTTGGGAAAGTTTCATTTTGTGAGGATAGGTTTGAAAACCTCTGTCTTGGGAAGGGAGGGTAGGGTGGCATTTCTTCCCTCGATACAAATTCAGACTCTGATACTGTTAATAACAACTGTATGTGTAAGAGATGCCAGAGATGAAAGGCAACTTAAATATTTTTTACTTCCTGAGTCCAACATCCATACAATTCCTTTTTTCTATCCATTCTGTGTGTGTGAAATATATGTATACTTCATAGCAGCTAACTTTTAAACGCTGGACACAACCAAAAGGAGTTTCTGTTGTCCCTTATAGAATGCTTTATTGAATCTTTTGATAGATTAACTGTGTAAAAACATAATTTATAATTCTTAATTTATAATTATTTTGTCAAAAGCTTGAGTAACACAGTGTTTATGTGTCTATGAGTGATGAAGGCAAGAGCAATTTAATAGTAACTCAGTGTGTGTGTTACTTATATCTCTACAATAGTCAACTAAAATGGAAGTGATTTTCAGCTACTGGTGATAATAAAGGTAGTCATATCACTGTAGTTAATCAATGGATGCTTTGAAAATTATGGTCCTAAAGAAGAGTAGAGAAAAGGAAGGAAAACACCAAACAACCTTGTGTTTGAGCTGGATATTTACCGAAAGACCTCAGCCGACTGGTAGGAGGTATATTGAGCAGATGGGTTGGCAGAGATGCACAGACAGCTGGTTTTGTCTGGCATACAGGTGTTTAACTTGGCTGCCTGCAGGTTAGCTATGAGATGCCAGATTTTTTGAGGGGATCACCTTGTTTAAGAAGTGGCTCTTGTCCATTCCCATAGTGAGTTTGGTAAATGAAGCTGTGCGGCTGTTTTCACTTCCTTTCTGCTCACCTCTTTGACACAGTCCAAAAAACCCGTCCACCTTCTGCCGGAGTTGCATTTAGATAGGAGAGAAAGAGGCTGTGCAGGTATGGTAGGGTGGTTTTGCCTTTTCTTATATTGAAAACAGATGTAACAAAACCAGATGTTGCTAATGCTTAATATTGAAGCTATTGCTAATATTATGTCATTCTTCAGATAATTCTTTTTCGTTTGATTTTGGTAGACTGACAAGCATTAGCTGAGCTCTGTGTGCATTTATTGGAAATAATATTTTTCAGTAGTTCCCAGATGAGCTAGTACTTGATTGTAAGTATTGTGGGATTCAGTGCTGTGAAAGTTTTGGGGTTTGTCCAAAAGTTAAACTGCAGAAATAGCTTTATAACATCAGCAAAGGCAGTTTGCTCTTCTCCAAGTTGCAGTGAGTCATAAAGTAAATGTAATGCAATGGTAACAGATATCAACTGAGCATCTTCATGATTAATATGCTGTCTTCTAGAACAGAGTGTCAAATACAGATTGGGTATAAGTACAGTAAATAAATTTGCCCTGAGCATAATATTGTCATCAGTGTCCTTTTCTTCTGATGCTAAGTGTGATTGCAGCCTGACTGATCTGGGACTGCTGTTGAAGGCAAAGTTCTCCTGTTGCATTTTTGTTTTGTGACCTGACTGCCCTGTTGAGCAATCATTTGATTTCTCTTGCAACTTTTATGTTTCCTGTATGGAATTAGATCTGTAAGAGTATAGACAACCTCTCTTAAATTCCGACATACATTTCTGACTGTTGTAAAAGGCCAATAGTCAAATGTTGGTCTGACTTTGTTATCTTTAATCAAGAAATATGAATATATGTAGAGTACAATATTTTGTTCTTGCTCCAAAAAGCAAAAGCTGCATTTCATTACATTAACTTATAAATCCCTCAAAATGCTATTAAAATCACACTAATACTATTCTTTATGAACTCAGGTTGTGCACTCAATGTCCTTAACAGTGTACTGAAAAAGTAATTCCCACCCTCAAGATGCACTTGGTCTGAAGAACTTGCTGCAACATCTGTATTTTGTGTTAAAGAAAGCTGTGTGAAGATTCTAAGCTTGTCAACTGGATTTTTTAACATTAATTTTTGTTGGCACAAGACTGTAGCAGCAGATATATTCAGTTAACAAGTAGCTCCTAAAACATGTGTGTGTTTTTGTGTGTGTATAATTAAATAAACTCCTGAATGGCCATTCTGTATATACAGAACCAGGTAGTTCTGTAGTCAAGTTTTCAGATGTTAGAATTTAAAATAAAGCTACTTGCCCACAGAGACAGCCACTATTAGGTACTCTATGAGTATGATCGTTTTTTTAAGGATTTTTTTTTTTTTTTTTTTTTAGAAAAGAGGGAGGTATCAAATAACTGTAGAAAAAGGAATGTGTTTATGTTTTAGATGAACAATCCTGTTATGATTTTTCCAAGTCTCCTTTAATGCAGCATGTTTTCATTAAGTTTCAGAGATTAAAAAAAAAAAAAAAATCAATGAAAATGCAGACAGAGCCAAGTAAGAGGAAAATAAAAAATGAATCAAGAGAAGTCTGTGTGTAAAGAAGCAAAGTGGGAAAATGAAAATTTTAATGCAAATAAGTATCTGTGCCAGTCTACTTTTTAGAGACTGCTCTGTTTCAATGGAAGTTCAGTTAGTAGAAACCCAGGATAATTAAAACTAAGAAAAGGGAGCCATTATTTGAAAGTAATATGAATTTAACTGATGGAAGAAACAGGTCCATAAACTGTAGCAATCTTTATGAACACTAAATATAATTTTAGAAGTTTGAATTGCTCTTTTAAATATTTTGGTTTCTAACATATACTTGTAAATCATAACAGTTCTCCATTTATGAAATGTGTAATTTAGTGGATTTCTCTTAAAACTGCAATGCTGATTTTTTTAAAGTGTTGTGCATATTCCTATTTGTTCTCATGTGATATCAGTAACTAAAACCTTGTGCTTAACAATGTATCTCAAGAAATGTTATGAAGTCTCTTGACCTATTATGCAACAGTCCAGTAGTGTTAGCTTATTTAGCCAGATCTATTTGAGGTATTCCAGCATCTGCCTTAGAACACACACGTAGATGTAATCGCAATGTGGTATTAGCATCTTAGACATCAACAGTGCTTTATCTTATCTAATCAGTCTGCTTATATGACATGCTTAGTTACAGTCATATTGCTGTTTTTCATAGGTGTGGTAGTGCAAAGCTATTAAGACGTGGCCTGCAAATCCAGATCAGCCATTGGAATACCATATGAAACCTGGATGGAGTGGTAAGGGTGTTACACAAACGAATTGGGAATATTTTTGTGTAGATGTATTGATTTCTGTTGAGTGGGTGGATATTAGGAGTGAAATTTAGAAAATAATGATGTGGGTCTGAACAAATGACCTCCCAAATGAGCAGTGCTCTTGTTAGGACAGTGACCTGCCCCCAGCCTGAATTGGTACAGATGCCCAGGGTCAGCAGACCAGGGGCTCAGAAGAATCAAAGGGTAATTGTAATTGGAAAGGCAAACTGTAAAATGATTGGCATTTCTTTTCATAGCTAGCATTACAGATTTACCCCACTGAAGTTCCTCAGAAGACCAGCATGCTGGAAAATGTACCGTTCTGGGAGAGGGTAGGGAGAACCAGCTTCTCACCACAGTCCAGCACCCTGGAGAAGTTTTCAAGAGTCAATCACAGCTGGAGCTTGATTGAACTCCCAGCCTGAGGTAGCCCATGAAATTTTGCTCCTGAACAGTCATTTTGCTGGGTGCCTCTAAATAAGATTTTGCAGTCATGCCAGATAACAAGCTGACAGTCAATCAGCTTAACTTAAAAGAGATGGTGCAAGCTTTGCTGTCCTCAATCCTGTGAGGCTGTTCTGGAAGAGATGGTGTGACTCCACCTTCCCTCCCTGGGGTACTGCAGCTCCCTATAGCTTCTAAATGATGGCTGAGCAGCACAAGTTATACATCTGATTGGGTCATTCCTGGTGTTTTACTGTAGTAACTGATTTATTATGCAAGTCTGTGGTTGCACTGTAATCAAAAATGCTTATGGCTTGAGAAACACAGGACAGGATAACAATCATTAGTGTAGGGTCAGTTCAAACCCTTAGGTGTTGAATTGTCACCAAAAATATTTGGTTTCACTTTAACGTACAGCACAGCAGATTGCCTTCTTATTCTAAGTGAAAAACTGATATTGAATTAGAAGACCTTGTTGTAGATGAAAGAAATTCAAAATACTTAAAAGAGGGGAACATAAGGGCAGTCATGTAGAATGTAATATCTGAAACAAGTGCCAAATTAAAAAATGATTAGCTGTTTACCAGCCAAAGAAAATAATTCTCTGTGAGACCTAACCTGCCTACTCCTCTCCTAAGGCTCATATACCAACTCATGGGAGCTCTATGGTGGAAATGTACATTTAATTCTGATTTGTTTTACTTGGCAGTTGTACTCCTCCAACCTTATTGATTTCAGCATTCAATACTTTAATGCTGTATCCCAATAAAACATACCTAAGAGCTTAGTCAATCAATTCTGAAAAATAATACAAATATCACTCCCATTTAATGACACATGGCATTATTCCCAATGACTGATGCAGAAGAAAAGGGACCAGAGCTGCACACAGTATTATAGGGTGTAGGTAAGTAATGTATTTACATGGTGGCAAAAAGATATTTCTTTTTTTGTTCTCTGTTCATTCCTGATTATCCTTTCTTAGGCTTTTCTATGTGTATTTATTCTAAGAGATGTTGAGTGATTTGGAAAGAAAAAGATTAAGAAAACTGGACAGTATTTTGGGTCTACTTTGAAAACCTTGGAGCACAGTAAGACTTAGATACCGTTATTATCCATGTATTGTTTAGAAACCACTTAGATTTCACTTTTGACTATATAATTTACTAGGAATGATGGGTCCAGTTTTCAGAGAAGCATCTCTACATCATTTCATGTGTATTTGCAAGGACTGGTTACTGATACATACAAATCTTTTAACAAAATTCTCATCACTTTCAACTGAATGGGCTTCTCGCTTAGAGAAATGCCATAAACATTTTAAACCTCTCACATAAAACAGAAATGTAATGTAGACTGTAGATTTTATGCTTGGAAAGTCTGTGTGCTTAATGTTGTCTTACATGTGGCTTATGAAGCTCTTTTAACTCCTTCATATAATGGGGAAGAAAAAGATACATTTTTTTCTTTTAGGATATTCTTTACATTACACAGGATGTTTTAAGAATAGAAAAATTATGTACTATTCTAATCAATTCTGTAGATTTTCTTCTGTAATTGGTTTGCTGCTATTGAGTCCACTTTCTATATCTTTTTATGATCTTTTTTTCTTGTCCCTGTTTCTCTCAGACAAACCTAATTTTTATCATGTTGCTTGTTTAAATTAGATTGTCTTCACTGCAATCATCTCTTCAGAGCATAAACAATCAAACTAGGTTTACTTAGTTGGCATATTTAAAAGTGGTAGTTTAAAGAATGAATAATTAAATTAATTTCACCATCAAATCACAGATTTGACTAGTCCTTGAACAATCCTTAGCAGGCAAATTTAGGACTGGTTTGAGATATGTCTACATAAAGCTAAGAATGTATGTTTAGAGAGATTTTCCATAGCTCTTTGAAAGTCTGGCCTCTGTTTTATAAAGTTTGGAATTTTTTCAGTTGTGAAAACAGAAAAAAAAAATTATCTCATCTTTACCTTGCTCCTTCATATGCCAAACATCTCAAATTGAAATGATTTCTGTATTGTAGTGACTCATTCAGTCAGAGAAACTTATTTTACTCACATGAATGGTTTCACCATCATAATATTTTTGTGAATTAGTTAAGTGTTATTAACCCCATTTTACAGCTGAAAACCATAGAGATAAGAGAGACGAGAAACCACACTTTCAAAAATGACCTCTAACCATAAGTGCAAAAACTCAAGAGCCCCTTTGGAATGCAGATATCAGTCATTTTGCCAGTGTCTCCTAAGAAATTTAGCAATTTTGGCAATGCATCTTCTGACTCTTACATCTTAATTTTATTTGTACCCTAACCATACTGTTTCAAAATGAAAATAAATGTATACTTTATTCATTAGCCATCAGATCTACTAAGAATAAATAATACAATCCTGACTTCATTGTGCTGGTGAGTGCTATGCTCCAGCCGTTTATTCAGCAGTGATTCTATTTATAGAAAGCTCCTTCATGTGATGGTGTTGCCAGTAACACAGATGTCCCTTGAATGCACTCTATTTTAAACAGAGGTGAAAGGCTAAGGAAAATATAAAGGAACCCACCTTTAATATTTCAATTTAACAATAACCAGCAGGGTGTGGCCACCCTGAAACTGCAGCTTGTCGAATGCTTGGGAGAAGGGAAGGGTGGGAAAGCTCTCTGCTTACCAGTTCCACAGTCTCGTTAGTAAAAACACATCTGACACCAGTGATTGTGGCCTGAGAGATACAGTGAGAATGGGTGGTGCTTTCAATAATTGCTGTGAATAAACAGTTTTTCTACTATGTGGAACATAGCTGTGGAATAAGCAGTTATATGAGTGTTAATGTACTTATATTTTAGAAGCTGTGAATGAAAACTCAAGAATTTTTGGCTGTTTAAAAAGGGGAAAAAAAAAATTATTTCTTTAAAATACTTTTTTTTGCCCCCAAGGACACTGTGAGGCTCTGCACATAAAGCTTATCGTGAAAGTTTCTTCTTCATTCTCAATTGGCTGTCCTTAAGCTGGACACTGATATTTTCAGTGTTTAAAATGAGACTTACTGGCTGCAAGTTACAGAAAATGCTGTCACTCCTATTTGACAGTGGTTTGATAGTAAATGAAATTCGCAGGACTGTGTGTAGGTCAAAGACAGGAAAAAATGCACATTTTACACATGGATAATCCTCCCTGGAATTACATGAACTTCTTATTCATTTGGTTTTGGGGTGTTCTTTTGTGTGTGTGTGTTGTTGTTGTTGTTTGGGGGAAGTGTTGGGGTTTTTTGTTGTATATTTGTGGTTTGGTTTTGTTTGTTTGCTTGTTTCTAATTAGAGAGTGACAATCTGAACTTTCTGTGAACTGAAAATTTAAGGCTTAAGTAATATGTATTTACCTGAAATCAGCTTAAAAGAAGCTAAGCTAGCTTCATCCTAGCCCTGGAGAAAAAAAATTACGTGTATTTCCAGCCAGAATAGACTTCCAGTAACCCACAGTCACCCAGAACTTGCTCTCCAACATATGAGGTCACCTGGAACAAGCACTTGATTTTTTAAATTCTCCTTTGATTGGTATTTATTAATTTAGTTCTGATTCAAGAGGAGTTAGAAATGAAGAAAAAAATATGAGTGCTGTATAGAATCACAGCTAATGTGTTCTGCTATTCCAGAAGACTCTACCATAACTTCCACTCTGTTTTATCTAGCTATGGAAGAATTTATTCTGAGAAAAGGGAGTATTTTTCAGACTGTGTAGCATGGTTGAGTGTCTGCCATAAAATAGACTGTTCATTCCTCCAAAAATGCTACAAGCAGGTTGTAGTGAGTCTCGTATCTAGACAGATTTTGTCTGGGCTTATTCAACACGTGGAAAAAATATTTCATCTCATTTCTTCACAAACTGACACCACAAAGCCATTTCATTTATTTTTCCTGACATGTTGTTGTGTTGTTCAGTACTGGATGTAGTCTCTCCTGGCTTTGGAACAAGCTGGTAGGATTGAGCAAAACTCCTTCCTTTTCACAGTTGGAAGGAAAAATGAGATCATAAAAGAGAAAGTTAACTACAGAGTAACGATTGGGCTCCTTGTACAGAAATGTCAAGCACACCTGAAGTAAATGACTCTGGTAAGGCTTGCTAGTCACATACTATACAGCTGGTTTTGTTGCTTTCTGTACCTTAAGGTCTCCTATAATAAATTCTCACCTAGTGAGCATCTAGTGGGCTGTCAACTTGAACGAATTAGTAATGCTGCCGATGGCACAAAATAACGTTACCTTCCCATCTGGGTCATCTTCTAATCAAAGCAGGACGAGATCAAACACCTTCCAGAGATAAGAAACTTGCAGGGAAACTAAATATTACAACTTTTTGCTCCAGTAACTTCCAGTTAGGTGGGGGTGGGGGAGGAAGGAAAATCTACAGCCAGCTCAGAGAAGACTATAGTGTTTCTGGAATGAACAGGAAGTGCAGGGGTGTAAAACTTACTGCTATCTTAGACAGGAGTCAGGTTTTACTTGAACAAGGGAGATCTGTTTCAGAGTTCACTATTGAACCGTGAAGGTAAAAGGAGAACAAGGTCCATTACAAAGATGTTCAAAAGGTACAAAAGGTTTGACTTACCACTCTTCTTTTGTCTCCATGATTGTCTTCAATCTGGTATCCATGTTAGCAGCTAGGAAGCAAGAAAACCTATTTTTACACTGATCCAGTTTGCTTAACATTTTGCTCAAATTGCTGCATAAGCAGCACCTGAGAAAAGAAGAAGGGATATATCTGAACAAAAAAGTAAATCAATGATGGGAAAGTTCAGGAAATGCAATGATGGCAGAGGATCTTGATAAAATGAGAGCAGAAAACCTGCAAGCAGAAGCAAGTCCATCATAAATGTGGGACCACCAGAGCTTCCCCCCTCCAACTGAGTCTACTTTGAAGGAGTTAGCAAATAATTTATTCTAGGACCATAGCTCTTATTCTTGTCAAGGACTACTGCAAAGAGATCACAGTTTCCCTGAATTTACAATCAAAGGTCTTTTCATATATATCTTATCAAAACTGGGACTGCTGCTTGCTCACACTGGCTCAGATGAGTGGCAGGGAATTATCAGTCTTCTCTCATGTCTTTTATCATCTTTTGTGAAGCAAGATGTCTGCAGATGCTTGGATATCTGGGCCTCAAAAGTAATTTCTAGGAAAAAGAGTGCCGGTAAAATATGAACACTTAAGTGGTTGTAGAAAATGCAAAGGGCAGAGGAGATGAGTGATCCCTCAGAACTGAAATCCTAATTATTGTTAATCAACTGTGAGTTAACTGTGAGTCACAGCACATCAGGGGTGCAACCATCAGCCTCAGGAGATCTGAGCCTAGTTTCCTGCTTTATGGCAGATCTCACTCTCTGAAGCTGGACAAGTAATTTGATCACTGTTGGCCATCTCCGACATAGGAGTGATCAGTTCTGACTTTTTGCCTCTGTTGCCTCTCCACATTAAAGGCTCCTAAAGCGTAGCAGTCTGTCACTATAGTGCCTAAGCTCTGTACAGCCTGATTAGACATGGGGCCCCTTGCACAGTCATCTGGCAAGCACCATAACACAGTTCATAAATAATAATGTTTTACAATAGCCCTTTTCTTCAGTTCCTAAGGAGAAGACATAATACATTGTGTTAAAGGAACAACTCTCATCTGGTAATATTAAAGATGTTCTGAACTGCTCTCTAGTCACCCAGGAAGTCAGATGCAGTTGTAAAATCCCTTTCAACAAGTTGGTGTGATTTTAACCTGTCTTCAGGTCCAAGCTTGGAAATTTTTCCTTTGAAGAGAGTTCCTTTGAACAACTAAGGTATGAAATGAATTTCTCAAAATGTTCACGGTCTTTCAGGATTTCAGGTTTTGTTCTAATATTTATCAATGCCTTTTGGCTTACCAAAGCCTTTCCGGCTTGAATTCATAATTTAAGAGGGGAGGACAAATTCAGCTATTGCATATACCTTTAATGCAAGGTGATGTATTGCATGTGCACTGCAAAATTACAGCAATGACTGTCTGAACTGTCCAAGCACAGAGAGCTATTTCTGTCAAATACTTATGGTATGACTGAACACATGCTCAAAGTAAGATCTTGTTTAGTAAATATTGAATATTCCCTAGTCCTTTATATCCTGTCGTCATTTCCTTTGTACAGCTTGCAGCTGTAGTTTCAAGCCAATGTACAAAAATAATTGGTTAGACAGAGTTCATAAGTGTTTAACTATGTAACAGAGATACTTTTGATGTTTTTTCCTCTCAACAAAATTCTTGGGAGTTCTGTATCCAGACTGTATCCTGCATCCAAGCTGGCCTACACTGACATCTTCTGTGTATATGTCAGTAGATTCATTCATTATCCATTTAATGAGCATAAATATACTGTAATGCACATAAAAATATATACACATATACATAAATATATATAAAAAAGTGGAACTTGGCTGCCATGTAGTCAGGTTGTGGTTTTGGAAAACCACAGGCTCTAGGGTGGAGATAGCCATTGTTTTGCATTAGCTATTTTCTCATAGTTTAAGAAGCAGCAGCTCAGAACCCTTTGGTCCAGACAGTAAAATACCCAACTGGAAAGCAGTTCCTCCATGTACACCCATGTGTTTCACCAGGCCTCTGAAAAGAGGAGAGTGGAAGGGGATGTTGGCTAATTCATAGGTGGTCAGGGGTTCCTGTGTGTTGGGCAGGAATGGAAAAAGAGGGAAATTTTGCAGTGGTGAAGCCTTGTGAGAAGGAACGTACACTGAGCTGTGTGAGACGTGTGGAGGGTGAGGAGGACTGTTCACCCTTGGTCTTCACAGGACTCACTCCACAGTAATGCCTCTGTGTGTCTTGGGTTTCAGAACAAATGTGGAAACCACAATATTGTAAGGTGGTTTTGTCAGTTTTGAGTTGTGGGCAGAGAACACAGGTTTTGGATTGAAATCTTTGTTCTATTTTTGCCCAATTAATATCGAAATGGATTCTT
>VZRN01006624.1:182339-200226 GCA_013397935.1 Dasyornis broadbenti | reverse complement strand
TTTTTTTTTTTTTTTGGTTATGTTGTCCCCCTCCTGCATGTTTCCTGTCTCTGAGTTGAATGCGCCCGTGATTAACACTAAGACAGAGTTAATTAATTGAATAGTAAAAATCTGTGTTAGGGCTGCTGCCTCTCTCAATTCTCACTCTCTTTCTAAGCTCTGCCAGAGGACTTGGGCTGTGTAGGGCTAGACAGAAGAGGATTTTGGATATTGTTAACAACTCTAAGTTAGGAAATGTATTGAAGGTGTAAGTACCATTCAAGTATGCTGCTGAACAACTCTTACAAGGTAGTATGATTCATCTCAGTGGTGTATAGGTGGAAGCCAAACCATTATTTTCATTTTTTCTGCCTTGTAGAATTTATGTATGCTTCAAAGTCAGGGGATGAAACCTGCAAATTCTGAAAATATTTAAATTCTTTACTTCCTGAGAGTTATTCTATAAATGATACCAGAAAAGTCACAGAAAAAATTAAGTAATATAAAAACCCCAAACAAACTGACCAACAACTTAGATGGGATGGAATTCCTGCTCAGTTCTCTGGAAAGACTCCAAGCCTATGCATAGCAATCCTGAGTGGGTAGTATTCAGCAAGCAGCATCCTATTTTCCATCCTTACCAACTCCAATTGTTGTGATTCATCCAGAGATGTTTTTTTTCCAGTTAAGATAATGGAACAGCACAATCTTCCATGAATATGAAAGTCAGAGCCTCTGACTGAAATTGAAATTATTCTTTTGATAGAGTAACAAAGAAAGATGATAAGTAATATTATCACACCAAGGGAAGCAATACATTTGCAGTGTCAAGGGTATCAAACCAATGATTAGCATATTCTGTTTCAAATTAACCTCATTAGACATTCTAACTGTAAAATCTCTTTTGAAAAATTACTTCAAAACTGAGCCTTACTCCAGACAAATGTCTGGAATTTGACCTCTTTGTAATAGCTTTATTTGTTCCCCTTTTACATTAATTCATTATGATGTCACCAATAAATATAATAATCTGTGTCTTCTGCCAAAATACTTCACAAAATGCTATCTGTCTCCTAGGCAGAGAGGGGAGGGAAGTTCTGTTTGTTTTTAGAAAAGGTGAATTAAAAAAGAAAATAAATATTATATAAAACATGTATTATATGATTCAACAGTCTGAGGCCATGTTAAGAATTAAGAATTGTTTTATTCGTGTTTCAGTGCTAATTCATTTACATTGCTAATTATGTTGCAGAAATAAAACTGCCTCATGAAGGCTCAGATCCTGGACCACAGCCCACAGCTTCACAGTCATATCTCCTCATGGGAATTTGAACACAATATTCCCCCAGGTGCTACAATTGGATCCGCAGATCTCCTGGGAGCTCGGGTGTCGACAGGGCTCTGTGGGAGTTGGACAGCTTTAGCACTGCTCTCAGACACCATCCAGGGTACAGGAAGGGAATATCTATTTATTTTCTTCAGGCAGAATATGGAGTAGGAGCAGATCTGTATAATGGCTTTTCTGCTCCACAGTTCCCCAAGGCTATTGCTCAGCTGGAAGAAAGGGTGGGTGGGTGAGTCAGCAGTCTGTCTCTGTCCTTAAGGTGCCCTTATCCTGGGCACTATTTAGGCAATAAAACCGTAAGATTTTTCATTCAAATCCATGATATGTGGTGGTGAACATACTTCACTGCTATTTCCAGAATAAAACGTCAGTGTAGCAAAAAGGGTAGCTCTAGCAGCACAGATTTTGAGGAGTACTTTTTTCTTTCTTAAGACTCTGGATTAAGCTCTTTCAATGTTATCTGGCTCTCTCACCTGTTCCAGCTGTACTAGCAGGGCTGTATTTAGTTTGCAAGGTTTCAAGGTTAACTTGAGGTTGGGCTCAGACCATGGTCAAGAAATGTAAACATGTGAAAGGCATGTGAACACGCTTGGGAAATGCCATATGGTATTCTTCCTCCTCCCCATCCTTGCTAGTGGAAGCCCACTGGCATTTTTGCAGTGAATTCTCTAAGAAGGAACAGATAAGCACCAAGACATAGCAGCATAGCCAGGCTCAAGCTCAGATGAGAGTTTATCCCTCCTCTGAAAACCTTAATCAGGCCAAGCTTACATGGGACTGGTGTTTGCTGACTTACTGTTTCTGCCTGTCCTTTGTGAATCATGGAAAGGAACATATCCCAGTGCTGTCAGAGATGCATTCAGGCTGCTTTAACCTGTTTATAGAGGCTCTTGGGGCAGGTCTGCATTGCACAGTAGAGATACCTGTTTTGGCCACACGCAGGTTTCCTCCAGAGCCTGAAGCAGTACAGCTGTGCCAGTGGGGCTTTGCATAAGACTGATTGTCATGTGCTGCTCCCTCTGTGTGGCCACGCTCTGGGCAGTGCAGTCCCGCTGCCTTGTGCAGGAGGATGGAGGGAGCTCTCAAGTTCTGCCCTGTGGGGCACAAAGCTTTGCTGTTTTCACACAGGCTTAGGATTTCTTTTAATTTCAAACTTTCTAGTTTCTGCAAGTGCTTCAGCTTATTGTTGCCTTTCATTTTGACAGGAGACAAGCTCACATCCTCCCTACCAGAGAAATCAGCCATCACTGTTGCTAGCAGTGCTGAACTATGGTCATGCAATGGAAGGCTTGGGGATCTCCCAATATCTCAGTTTCTGATAAAAGAGACTGACATCCAACAGTCAGGTATGATGCAGTGCTCATGTTCTTGCTCTAGAGATCCTATTCTGACAGACCAAAAATCCCAGCAATCACACAGGATTGCCCTGGAAGCCCCACTGCTTACTGAGAATGGCTGCTCTCAGTCCTTTTCTCCCCAGCTCCCCTACTAGCCCAGAACCTTCTCCTTTCCACCTCACCACTTTCCAGACAGCATCTGCTACCTACCAAAAGTGTGTTGTACAGGCTCTGAAGAGGGTAAGAGATACATGCTTCAAGTCTAATAGAAGTACAAACTTCACAGGACTATTGCTTTGTACATGTCCAGGGAATTCAGAGTTTTATTGCAGTGCCCAATTTCCATAGCTGATTGGCCAATTTAGGGAACTCAGTACAACAACCAAGTGTCCTTTGCAGCATGGGACTGGCTGAATGGTACCCCACATGTCAATTTGACTTTGAAGAACTGGGCACCCATCTGCAACTTCTAAAAGTTTAAATTTAGTTTGCTATTATTTGGTTTCTCTTGTTGGAAAATTCCCCTGGTAAAAACACAGTGCTTGCTTTTATCTCCCTTCCTGCTTCCTCAGCTGCCTTCAGCCCATTAGAGTTGTACCTCTTGCCACCCTGGTTCACATGACTAAGTCACAGAGGTGACCCAAAATCACCTAAGTCAAGGTTAAAATTTCTATCTATAGCCACGTTTTCTAAGGTAAACCTCATCTACCTCTTTTCCTTCATTCTTATCCCTGCTTCTTTTTTCACGCTTTCAGGCACAGCTCTATGAAAGCTGGTATAAGTGTTGATGTACAACTTTAACAGTTGGCATTTGGTCTCACTCCCACTCTGCATTTCTGCATTTCTTTAGCTGTGATCCTACAACTGTGTGTGGGCTTGTGTTAGAAACTGGATCACTAACATGATACAATATTATCAAGGAAGAGAGGGAGAGAGGGAGGAAGGGAAGGGGGAAAGAGGACAAACTTGTTAAATTGACTTCACCAAGGTTTCTTAGAGGATGCATTTTCCTTCTCTCCCTGCACGGCTTTCTCTCCCTCTGTCTTTGCCCACCTGAACAGTCCCACCTGCCACTTGTAGATCACATTTCTTGTAATCAGCTCTTCATATCCTGTGTGTAGAGATGTATAACATCACGTTAACGAAGTTTTCTGTCTTTGTCTTGTGCATCTTTTCACCAATACAAAGAAAAGTGTACTTGTACTACTGGGGCACATAGCACACAGAAAAGAAGCAGCGTGTAGGATTAAAAAATTGCAGTTCTGTATTGTAAGGAGGATGTGTTAACGGGGCTTTTCAGGCAAGTCTGTTAGCTTCTGAGTGCTCATGGGGGATGCTGGGTGGTATAATGATAGAATTTTCACATGACCAGAATTTCATTACATCATTTGTTAGCATATGGAATGCCACAAGGGAGTTCTACTTTATTGAACATAGTAACAATGAACAGCTGGCTGCATTACAGTCCTCTGTGTCAGAGAGGATACAGTCAAAATATATTAGTCTAGTTTAAAACATTGAAATTAGTTTTTTGTAGGCTGGCCAGTATGCCCCATGAGTGAGCAAAAACAAGGAAAAGACAACTCAACAGTGGAAATAAAATGTCAAATATAATGAGAGACTGAGCGCTAAGCAGAAGAAATGTTGGCATGAAAGGTGTTAGAGGGATTTAACCTATTTAAGGGACATGGATTCTAAAGGTATCTAGTTTCCAGAACTGCTCTGTTGTCTAACAGGACTTTAAGCCAAGAGTTATATATGATACAGTGTTGATATCACTATTCTGATAAAATTCTGATTTTACTTGCCTGAAAATTCCAGTGCTAAAAATGTCAGCTATTAGCTCCTTTCATAGCCCTGTGAGTTTAGCAGGGACATTTGATCATTCCCAGCTACTGGCATTGCCGTGTCTGTTAGGGTTGTTCTGCAGCACCTCTGCTCCCTTCCCCTCCAGCCATATCAGACAGCATCATTGCTGCTGCAGTGAGGGCACCAGACATCCCTGACAGTTTTGATATGTATTACATAGAGAGGTCTAGACCCTTCTGCACACTAGCACTGTGTCATGTGTCCCAAAAGCTGGTATGTGCAGTTGCAGCCCCTGTAATGGCTAACAGACTGTGCCACATTAGCTTCTTCTTTCTCTGGGCAGCCTTTATCAAGTCTCCTAGTTTTCCGAAGTCTCAGATCACCAACTAGACAATTGGGATTAAGCATAATTATCTCATGTGTTTTGACAGATGGACGGAGTTCTCTGATCTATTCCATAGCAAAACAGAAATACTCTGCACAAACTCCCATTCATGTCGGATTTTTAGAGAAGTTTACTTGAGTACATACAGTATTATACAAGTTAATAATAGCAAAAAGGGACTTAGATGTCACTTCTTGACAGTTTGTAGTATTACCCACAGACCTTTTCAGAGTGCTTTGCAAACGTAATTTTAGAAGCTGAAAAGGACATTGTGTTCCCACAGTTGCTATAAAAGATCTTTTTGTAATATTAAAACATGGCATTGACAGGAAGCTTTCTCTCATGACTGGCCTGATTTTTGTTTAAGTATGCATGGTTACACCTTGGCATTTGTATTTTTCTAATAGCCAACAGAATAACACTGTCATTCGCTTTTCTTGCCATTAGGCACAGTTAGACATATTCAGCACGTCCGGTCTTGCAGGAGCTGGTGTCTTTGGGCATTGGTGTTTGCACTGCTTTTTCACCAGCTCACCTGCTATTCTGCTTTGGAAGCAGATGGCCAGAACAAAGAAAGGGTTTCCATCTTTGGCCTTACAAACCGCTGAATGAACAACCACTTGAGGTTTTGTGACACAATTAAATGTAACTTAGTCACAGTTAAATGCCCAGATGAAAGGGGATTCAAAATTGGGAAGGGAAAGAAAGAAGAGCAAGTGCAGCAATAGTCTTGAGGTATCACCTTCAAAGGAGGTTTTCAACAAGATGTCCCTGTTTAAGGTTGAACAATTGGAAAAAGGACTGAATGATATATCTCACAGATTTTTTTTTCTTCAGACTCACTTTTCTGATCTGTGAAAGACACTGAAGGGGAAATGCTTTCCTCAGCCCCAAATGAAGTGGAATAAAATTTATCTTTTTGAAGACAGAAACTGATCTTGGATCAGTTCCTCGGAAACAAATACAGAGACTGACATTGTCTCACATCTTACAGACACTGATAGGGAAAGTGAGGACTGACGGTGGTCAGGGTGGGTGAAATCTGCCTAGTGCATTGACTTGCTGCTTGGGTCCATAACTGACAAATGCACTTTTGGAAATGGACTGGAAAACACAAAATGCAAAGGTTCTGCCAGTCTGCAGCAAGAAAATTATATTCCTGCCTTTCTAGCAAGAGATGTTGAAACACAAAGCTGCTGTTCTTGCACACAGCTCCTTGTGCAGAGGTGTTAAATCAGTTTATTTACCTAAAACAAACATGACTAGAATCTGTGAGAAGGAAAGTGCCTTCCTCCTGCAGCATCCCAGCTGAGGAGACAGGCAGTAGGACGTGCAGGCAGTGCTAGTTAAAGGAGGGATGAAAACAATGATGTGACTCAGCTTGGCCTTTTAAAGGGAAAAAAATGAATTAGAATAAGAGATGTAGTATTTCATGTTCGCTTGAACATTTCAAATTACAGCGAAGACACAAATGTAATAAAAACTTTTATTGTCTTCAGAATAGTGGAGGGATTTATTATGGTTTTTATGTGACAGCAAATGCTGTAATTAAGACTGCACTATAAAAACAAGTGTGACGAGCTATTTTTAAGATTCTCAAACTCTTTGATAAATTCGCCTTTTAAGCTTTCTTGCTTCCTCTAACAGTGGGAAAAAATTCATATGATATATAAAAAAAAATCATAATCACAAGCCCATATTAAGCTTGTTTTTAAAAAAGTAGAAAACAAAATAAAATACATATTCTGATAACTTAACAAAAATAGGTTTAGAAGCACCACAGTAGGGTTCAATGGGAAAAAGTAGCTCCTATATAGCATTTTCTATGTCTACATTTTTTAGATAAAGAATAGCTTAACACAGTTGTTGCCTAAAATTATGCATCCTAAATATTTCAGCACTGAAGAGCTAACATGTATTGCTTAACAGTCCCCCTTTTAAAGTTCAGCATTGCTATTATAAGGCTTTGATGTATTGTGTCTCTTTAAAAAGTCAGTCACTTCGCTGTTTGCTCAATGCATGTTTTGCTATATAGGGATGAAATTAAGCATTGCTTAATCGATGATTCGGTTTATCTTTCTGCAGTATTTCTGTAAATACAGTTCTACAATGGACATTTCAGCCTGGGACATTCTGTTGCTCAGCAAGAGCTGATCTCAGCTGATCCCAGGTGGGCTCTCCTACCTGCTGGGTGGATATTCAGTAGCTGGAGTTCTAATGCTAAATAGCCTGCAAGTAAAACATTTTATAAACCCAACTGTATTTAGCCTCTGTGTTTTCATTATAGCTATTTTCCAGGCACCAAAAGTTGAGTTTATGTTTTGAAAGAGACTCCACAAGTATAAACTAATAAGTTTTTATTATTTGTAAATGTTACATATTTTATTGCTGAAGAGCAGTATGAAAACTTTACACAGGACATTGAATTCAGTGCTGGTAAGGGAAAATGATCCATTCTCCCTATGTAGAAAGCATTATGTCACGAAGGGATGGAAACAAAGAGCTCTGAGGGACTGGGATAGGCAAACTTCCCTCCATTTACAGGAAATGGGTGAAGCCTTGCTTGAAATTATTATTCAGGCATTTTGTGCTGTGAAGGAAATGTCTCCTGATAGCACAAGCTATTGGTTTCCTGTTGTGAACTAACAGTTTTGGCATAACCAAGAATGGACAGGAAGGGCAAATGATTGGGGGTCATTGGAAGGACTTATTTTAATGAAAAGACCAGACCAAGCAAGTGGGACGAAATTTGGCCTGAAAAAAACCCCTGAAATTAAAATGAGGGTGAGGGAAGGGGGAAAAAAGGAGCTCAGATGCTAATTGCTACAGTGGAAATAAATCCTTGTGGAAATAAATAATAACAACAAAATGTCTCCCATGAAATGTTCACAGGGTTAGCATGGGGAACACTGTTGTAGGGCAGGAAGTATCACAGGGGGAGAAAGCCCTTTGTGTCCTACCTAATTAAGAGCCTGATTCAACAAATATATATCCGGCTTCTACCCGAGGAAAGCATTTTGGAAGTTTTCACAGATGCGGAATTGTTTCAGGTTTTTTTACAACTAGGACCTTAGAACAGAGGCACTTTCAAGTGCTCTTTTTCAAGCAGGGTGTATAAATAGCAGTGCCAGCAGGTCCCTGCACTGCCTGAGCCAGCTGAGTGTGCACCTTCCAGGCAAAGGGAATGCAGGCAAAGGCTCACACAGTTATGTTCCTGCCTGGGGCTTGCTTCCCAGCCTGCTGTGACAGAAGAGAGGAGGAGGCTTCCCCTGTCTTTCATGAGGTCTCTGGGGATCTGTCCCACCTTCTCAGGCTTGTTGACGGCTCGCCAGGTCTGCCCTCCCGTGTGCACTGCTGTCTGTCACTGTGGCTCTTCTCTCATGGGGACAGTGCAGAACTGGTCACAGACGCAGAGGCCACAGAGCTTCCTCCTGGAACATAGCAGGGGCTGGAGCATGGCAGGGCATGGCAGGGCATGGCAGGGAGTACTCGCTGAGCCCCCTCCTGTCACTCGCAGGATTTCACTGTCAGCACCAAAAAGTAAACCTAGAAGTCTCTACAATGTTGCAGACTTTTTAAGATGGCAGCCTACATGTCACTTCAAGCATTCAAAGTACTTAAAGACTGTTTCTAAAAATCAATGAAATCTGCTTGGATTTTTGTGTTATGTGCTTTTGGCAGTAACCATTTTCACCCTTGCAGAGATTATTTTGGTTGTATGGAAATTCTGGTTGTAGAAAATGGCTGCCTGGTTCAGAAAAAACACGGAAAGAGTCACTTTGTTTTTGCCGATTCTTAAAAGGCCACCTCTAAGAGTCTTTTAAGATGCCAAACCCACAAGAGTTCGAAAAATGTGCCTGAATTTGTTTTTGGATTTAATGTATATAGAATTTTTAAACCCATATACAACATTTCTGCTTTCTACTCTTAGAAAAATACAAACTTCAGTCACATTGGAATCATGCTTTTTTTTTAACATCTCCTTTTAAATATTTTTGTTTCCATTTAGGACTGCCAACATTACCATGGAAACCCCCAAAAATAAAGACTTTCTGAGCCTTGTGAGAGTACACCTGCAAGAGCAAGAATTGCCTATCAGAAGTGACTTCTTCGTTATAGGTGTCACCTAAGGACATTTTGTGTGGTCAGTATGACTTTTTATCTCAAAATATATTGAAATTATATTCTTAGCATCGATACAATTTGGTATCTTGCCAGGGACCAGTAACAAATGTCTGTTGCTATCCAACAGTGCTCTCCTTAATATACTATCTCAGTTTCAAGAGAAAAACCAGCTCTTGACAAACTGTAGAGTTGAGTTTGGAAGCCCTGAAATAACAGATGAAATAAGCACTCATCGCAGTGAGACAAACACGTAAAACGAAGAACTAATAAGCCATTTTAATATAAATCATGCCACTGGCTTAAGAAGGACTTGGATCACAGTTACAAAGAGAATTGCAAGAATTCATCTGCTGCTTCCTAGTAGAGAGGTGGAGCATGTTTACTAGTGAGCAGTTGGCTACTATCAAAATAGATCTGTTTAGACTTTTCAATGTTGCTAAATTTATTCCTTTTTTTTGTTACAGAATTTAAAAGTTTGATCTGAAATTTTATAGCTGCAATATGTTCTGTGTAGTTTTCAAAAAACAAAAAATTTTTAGTTAATTACAATGGCTTAACATATATTTTTTCCAAGCAGAAGGCAGCCATGGTGGTAGGACTGAATTCAGATAATCTGTCAGTATCTGTGGATAATATTTCAAGATAATGTTCTTGTAATAAGAAACCCTCAAACTAGCATGATATTTCCATTCTTTTGGTGCCTACTCTCTGTTCTTAACTATATGGATTGTATATTCTGCTTGCCAAATTGTTAAAATTTCCAGTATATGAATGCTTTTGATTTGTGTACCTTTCTGCAGTGTAGTGGCAATTTGACAGCAAGTCTGCACCACTAATGAGCACCATTGGGAAAATAGAGATTTTTTTGTTTGTTTTTCTGTATTAAGGACTTTCCATGATTCCAAAACCAATGAAAAACTGAACTTTAAATAATGCTAGAAATACACCTTTGTATTATTACCAAGAGCACAGGAAAATCACCTACATTTTTTGTTGTTATTTAAGCATACTGAAAAACCTAATTTAAATTCATTCAGGTGTCACCAAGATTTGCTTTTCTCTGCTGTTTTAGTGAGCAAAGTCCTTGGCAGAATGGTTTTTCAGCACAGACAAACCTCAGAAATGCTAACTGTAACATCTGCATGGTATTTCTAATACCAAAGGATCCTGTTCAAATCAATAGACACCTTGGGAAATTAGATGCTATTCCAAATGAACAGGAGCATCAGACCTCAACTCTCCAGGAGTAATGAAGTACTAAAGGAAAGAACAAATTCAGTCCTCAAACCAAGAGTTTGCAGTACAGAGCTAAGTCTAAAGAGGGAGAGATTCATTCAAGCAGAACATTTAGCTGTATGTGAAAAATCTGTGTCATGACTGTTGTACTATCTCTGACTACAATCTCATTAGAATATTATATTTTTTCAGGACTGGAGCTTCCTTTTGTACAAATGAAAAAGTTTCCCAAAGAAGTCTGGTGTTTGTAAGAAGAAATCTTTCCAAAAGTGCACAGGTAGTATCAACAAGATACAAGAGTGTTGAAGTAATTTTTGCTAAATTTACCAGCTTTAAGTACTGCACTATCAAAGTTTTAGATATTTGCAGTCAATCAGGTTTCTGTGTCACAAGTGCAATGTTTCCTCAAGAAATGCTATTCAAATGCTGTACATTCCCACTGCTTCAATTTTTGCTCTAGGCTAAGTAGATGATTATTTAGTGTTGCTACAAGCTGTCATATTACTTATGCTGTTCACCAAAGACGTGGTTGTGTTTCAGCGTTAGGCAGGAAGTGTTCCTGTGTGTTCATCTGTGCCCAAAAGGACCATTTCAAAAGGTTTGTTGCCTATGTTCATTAATACCTTTTAAGGTTGATTGTTCTTGCTGCTGGCAGCAAAAGTTGAAATCCCCTGTGAAGGTGGGTAAGAGTGGCAATCAGATGAAACTGGAAATGGGTTATAAGTGTTTTAAATTCTTCTGTGACAAAAAGTGTAGAAACTGCGGATAGGTTAAATGCGTGAGGGGTTACCATGTAGGGTTAATTTTTCAGGAATGAAGTGGAGAAATGAAAATGAAATTAATTGTAGTGGAATTTGTAAACTGGCATAGAATTGAGGTCAGTCATTGTAAAATTATTTCTCTTCCTCTGACTGGATGCTCTGTGCAAGCTGCAATTCCCCCTCCTACAGTGTTAAAATCACTTCTTTTCATTTGTGCATGCTTTCTGGAACTGATGAGATTAAAACATCATAATACCACTTCAACTCAATAGAGAATGATTGCAACTGAAAAGCATTTATTTATTTTATGTGAATCATTCTGTAGCACATTTTAGTTCCATTCTGGAGTGGAGGTTTTTTTGTCTTTAAAATGTTTATTTAAATAGGAGAAGCAAGATGTCCCTGTCCCTGGCACCTTTACTTTGCTAATGCAGCTGACACAAACCTCACTTTATAGTGCTGATGTATTGCAAGAAGACATCTAGGATAGTTCCAGCTATTCTAGTATTTTGTTACCACATCAAGTCTTTGCAGTTGTTTATGAGGATCCTGGTTGGTGTAAAAAAGAAATAGTGATGTAATATCAGTATCATAGAAAAGGTTACAAACAAGGAAAAAAGAGTGGGTTTTGTTGTAATGTCCCTGTCGGTTGGCTCCACCTTGCTAGTAGCTTTTAAAATGAGCTAGATATTAAATAGCCACAGGTTTGTCTAAAAATAAAGTAGATGCTTTATGGGGTAAATTTTCTCGTAATGAAGAGGACAAGTGAATTGTGGGGAGAAAAAAATATTGTGGCCTGTAATATTTGACTTGTCACTGTATTAAAAAACACTGTTTAATGACAACGTTCTTACACTAATGCATAGCTTTTTTTTTTTTTCTAACTTAGTTAACAGTACAGATCAGATCGTTTTATTCCAATTTACATACATGCCAATCATTCCAGGATGGAACTAACAATTGTATTGTAGCAAGAGAGAAACAGAATTTGTAGGGAAAGAATGTACACAAAAATTATCTTTTTTTAGGACAATTAATGTAATTGGAAAGAACAGGCAGGCTTTTGGATTCAAAGCCCTTTCTCTGGGTCTGAAAAGGAGTGGCAGAATCTAAGATAGAGATGAGATTAGGCCCAATTCCTCTTAGTTTAATCTAATTATGTTAGTTAGGCCACTTGAGAGATAAGGGTACTTAGCACGCGTAGAGCAAAGCTACCTTCCATGTTACAGCAATCATGCTCTGCTGGGAAAAGTTGTGCTGCAAGGAGAGCTCCACAAGCCTGTACATCAGTTTTCAGGGACCTCCTGGGGTCCCTAATTGCTGGCATGCACCCAGCCATCCTGGCAGCACACACAGCACTTAGGCCCAGGCAATGGAATATAGGATCTAGAGAGTGTCCATACAACCCAAGTTAACAATCTGAGGTTTCCATATTGGGACCTGTGCCTTCATCAGTGACTGTCTGACTGCTGAGGTGCCTGAGTCCTTCTCAGAGACCGAGAGCTCAGTGCTTGTGATTTTGGGAGCCCCTCTGGAGTCTCCCGTTGAGCTGGTGAGTGGACAAGATTCCAACCAGGCAAATGGATGGATTACCAATAAGTCTTATTCCTTGGCTATCTAGATGTACTGCTACCACCAGGCTCATTTTTCAGCTTGATGAACGTAATGATTTTGGCAATGGTTGCTCCCAATCATTCTTTTAACAATTTCCATTACCCTGGCCAGTTATTTTCAGGGTCTTGGCCTTTTCCTTCAGAGTGTTTTTATGTTTCAAGATCTCTGAATAGCAACTTGTACAAGTATGTCCCTTTGTGTCTGCAACCCATCTTGGAGCAGTTTACATACAGCAAATGCCTTTTGAAAGGGCTTGTGACAAAGTGACTCAGACAATGCTGCTCTAAATAACCTTCCCATGGATAGTAAGTGAAAAGGAGACACGTATCAGCTCTCCATTTTGCTGGACAGGGCATGCATACTAAGCATATAGTCAGATGGAAAATAATGTGGGTTTCATAATGGTGTCAGCAGCAGACCCCAGCTGTTCCCTCCGATATAGCACACATAGGGACTCCCCAGATAGGGCTGGTTTCAGCTCCATTTGACTCTACAGTTTTGTCTATCTTTATGTTTTTTCAGCCCCAACAGGCATCTTCTTGTGTATTTTAAGCTGAAAGAAAAGTCAGCAAACAAAAACTGAGTCTACACAGGCACCCAGAAACAAAGCTGTCATTATAGGATATGCAACTGCTTTTTCTGAAGCATTGCTAAGTCTTATTCTCTCAGATCTGTACACACTGTCCAGTTCACATCTTAGACCATCGGGGGAAGAAAAAGTTCCCAAACATGCTTGAAATACTAAACTAGTCCCAGGAGGAAAAACCTAAACAAACACTGTCCCCCTCAATGAACACACCCGATCCTTCCCTAACCTAGACAGCCACTGACACTTATCACTTTCTGCCAGCAACTCTGACTGTTCCATTCTTCAGAAAGAACGCTTACACTGTTTGTACAGTTTTTTGTCACCCCTGTAAATTGCGTGCCTCAGTTACTGAGCCAGCTGTTCTGCTGATGCTCAGAAGGGCTTTCACACACAGAAAGGAATTCTCTATAAGATTGCTGCTGCCCTAAGACTAGGTGGTGACTAGTGCTGACTGGTCATTAGGTCACCCCCGGTGACTTGTGGTGACTGGTGCCATTTGTTACACAAACATTTTGGCAGAATGGCTGCTGAATGACAAGTTTCCTATTATCAACCTTTACCAGTGTATGTACACATCACAGTAATATAGACCAGGCATCTCTAATTACCATTGCTAACTCACGAAAGTAGGGTTGGCTAGTCTTAGCCTCTTGACAGAAGAAGTTATAATAAGAATCAAAGCTGCACTTGGTGAAAATTATCAGTTACCACCAGAAATAAAGACATTTCTGATTCCATTTCCTTGAATATATGGTTAATAGTTTCAAATCTTAGAAAGCATGTACCAGCTCCTGCCTATCATACAGCTGCACCGACTCCACAGTTTTTGGATTCAGTTCAAATCTTGTTTTCAGTATGACAAGAACTTTTACCAACACTGTAGTTAAGCAACAAGAATAATTCCAGTAAGAAGACAGACAAATAAATACACCTTAGCAAGCAGGTAAGGATCTAAAGCCTTGGGAGAGGCTGGGTAAGTTTTCAGCACAAATAGGACCATAGCAAATTAAGCAGGTTTGCTTAAATTGTACCTGAGATGGCCATTCCTGGAAACAGGTCTTGAGCCACAGCCTAACTTCTCCTTTCCACATGGCCTTGCAGACAACCTAAATCCAGAATGTGTAAAAGTGCTGTGTTCCCACATCAGCCTTTATCAGAAAGGCCACAGAACATCTTTTCTGTCTAGCCTCAAATATACAGTTTCATCACAAGGACAGATGGGATGTGGGGAGGTGACAGGTACAGGTAATGCTCAGAGCTTGCTAGCACTGCATGATAAGGGTCAGATGTTGGGAGTGAACTCAAGTTTTCTCCAAGTATGCCAGTTAGTTCATCAATCCCAAATGTGATCCTGGGACCTCCTGGGGAGTTTAATTCAAAGCAGTAAATTTGTTCTTTAGGCTGTACTCAACTCACTGAGCTTCCTTATCTACTGGATCAAGGAAAGCCCCCAAAATTACACATTAGGTATGCACAGTTTCATAGCAATGCAAATACACACTTTAAATGTCATATGGAAGCAGTGGATTGCATTCAGAGTATGCTGGTGGCCTACTTAAATACTGGCATTTTCTTCTCCTAAATGCATATGTAATTTATAATAACCAGCTAACATCAGGAAGCTCTTCATGCTCCAAGGCTGAAATACTTATATATTATAGTTGTATACTGTACTACCGCCGAAGACTAATAGTAAAACAAAATAGGAAAATTCACTCCCTAGAGAGAAGACCCCTCTAGGCTTTAAGAACATATCAGTTATCCAATGAAAGCTTTACAAAAGAGCTGATATGTGCAGTGTGACTAAGGCTTAAGACTACCCCAACCTATGTCTGTCTGATGAGGTGCCTATGGCACTGCTGTAGCATTAAAAACATGTACCAGTAAATCCACCTCTGAATGCACTTCATCTCTCTTGGGAATGAAGTTCATCCTTCACAATACAACATGGTCTTTTAAACAGAAGGAGAAAGAAAAAACCATTTATCATTCTTGTGCCAGGCAGAGTTCGACTTGAAAGAAACTGGATGAAATGTGTATCATTCATCTAAGGAACAAATCCACACTACAGATTTGTCTGAGAGACAAGTGAATGTGATCCAAAAAAGCTATCCATTTCAGAATGGGAGGCTTGAATTCCATCCAACCAGAAAATGCATGCCGAGTAACATCCATTTATTCAGAGTAGTAATGGTTTCTTCTAAGAGCACATTGCCTTGATCATTGTGTTAAATATAGTATACACAACCAACAAAAATTCCCATCTTTGCAAATGCAGGCTATCTGCTAGTTCCACAAAGGGATTTTTTTCTAAATAGCTACTGTATAAGGGCTGTTGCCTGCAGAGCAGGTTTTGTGTGCTCAGCCTACTGCAATCATCAGGTCTGAGTGCACAGTAAATGGAATTCACAAGCCTTTCCAAGTCACCTCCTGTGTAAAGCCCTGAACAGACAGTCCCAGAAGTGAAGTAGGGAACAACTTCCCTCTCCGCCCCTTTGGGCAGCTCCCATACATGCTTTTAGCAATACCTAAAACAAGAAAAACACCTACAGCCACTTCACTGGGACTGATGGAAACAGAATGGAAATGAGAAACTGATTAAGTGGAGAGCCAGCTTCACATGCAGAGAAGCTTCCAACTTTCGTTCCTAAAGACTTTTTAAAAAGTGCTTCACTTTTGCTTGTATTCCCTTGAAGAAAAAAAAAAATAGAAATCTTGGCCCATGAGCTCTCAGTGCCTACACAGATGAAAGCTGTGTGAGGCCTTAAATGACTTCAGCAGGAAACTACTGGGAAGGGGAGGGATCTGTTTTCTGACAGTCCCTTTACACATTTCTAGGAAAAATCTTTCCAAGTTCTGTGGATGAAAACGAAACAGAATAACAGCACTGCTTCTCTTTTGGAGACAATCAAACAATACTTTTCCTGCTCCCATGCTGGAGTGCTGCAAAGTAATTCGCTTCTTTTTTATCTCTCTTTCTCACTTCCTTAGGATCTTGGGGTCAGGAATTGCACTTTAGATAGAAAAAATTGTTAGAATCAATGCATTCAAAGTCTGATCAAATAGGACCCATGTTTGTTTTATGTGACCTTGAGGAATACTTTGTTCTGCAGTTGCATTCATAAATCCTTCTGCCATTTCCCAAACCCCTCACAAACTGTTTAGTGAGCGCAGGAGTTTTCTACTTAGTAGTGATGACAGAGCACTCAACTGCTGCAAGACCATGGCAGGGAAACTGGGCAATAACAGACGTCAGCCAACGTCACCCCCAGATCACTGGGGTGGAAGGTCATCCTCAAACAGTATTTCCATTTTTCCCCTCTTGCTAAATTGCTCTGGGAAAAATCCTCTTTTTTACTGTAATATAATTAAAAATTAGAAAGCCACCACCACTTACACAGAGCTGCAATTCCTGGCCGCGTTGGGAATTTTAACTGACATCTCCACCCAAGCAGTGTGTGGAACCAATGTAAAGGCTAAAACAATTCAGAGCTTAAAATGGAGTGATCTTGCAGCTCCAGTACAAGAGATTTTTGGAAGCATTAGAGAAGAAATAGAAACAGAGGTGAGTTATGGCTCCTAGTCTGATGATGTACACTAAGGAATATGTGAATTACAGTGTAAAAAGCAAGACAAAAGTAAAGCATCACTGGACAATATTACATAGTGCCATGCTCAGGACCAAGACAGACACAAAAAAGTGATGACTGCTGGGACACACATCATGAGAAACAGGTACATTGTTTTTTATCTGTGTTTTTAGAAGAGGCACAGTCCTCAAAGGTGAAGACACATGACAGCCTGGGATAGACAATAAAGCTTTTGTTCTGATGAAGAAGAAAGGTTCACTGTGAGTAGACTTGGCCCAACTGCTTAACAGTTACTGTGACTCAATGTGCTCTACAAATCCTTCAGTTATCAGAAAGTTACAGCTCCCTATTTATCAGTTCATCCAAGCTAACTCTGCAAGGGCTTTTTTATTCCCTGAGAACTGAGCTGTACTGTTTGACCAAACAAGTTTCCACCTTCTTTCCCAGTCCTTACATGCAGAGACCCAAAATCACTGGCAGGGCACCATGATGACAAGCATTTACCTTATTACCAAATATATTTCCATGTAAGTCCCTGCTTATAAGAAGTTCACAACTAGGTGCTTGTTCTGATGCAGATTTTTAGCACTTTAATAATTACTTAGTATTTAATGAGTATTTAGTAGTAATTTGGTAGATCTGCTGTCTACCTGGAGATGCTAGAGACAAAGAATTTATCCAGTGAAAAGAATCACGCTATAAACTCTCTTCCCACTGAAAACAGAAGCTGATTTGCTACCAACGTCAATGCTTCATATTTGCACAGGGTACTGTGCTGTGTATTTTAAAAATAAGTAAATAAACAAATAAGAAATTGAAGTATTTGACAACAACTAAAGAGGGGTGAGATAACCATAAAATACTTCTGGGGCTTTCATCCACATAAACAAATTTCAAAGGTTGCTCATAAATAATAAAAAATCTGTGTTTCTCTGAAAAGTTGAAATACACAAACCTCAGGTAATGTAGCTCTTAACTAACATTGTAACAACCTCTCTCAGAACATATTAAACTTTTACATTCCTGTTTCATATCTGCAGGTAGGACTCACTCTGCAAACTAGATCTAACTAGGAACATTTTTGCTAAGCACATGCTAAAAGGCTCTAATTCCCGCC
>VZRN01006624.1:170820-182283 GCA_013397935.1 Dasyornis broadbenti | reverse complement strand
AAACTGGTCTGAGAGAGAGAATTCTGTACTTTTTGGAGTGGTGATAAAATTAAACAGTTTGAAAATAGCACTATTACAAATACAGCAGCATTTAAAATTACTAGGTTGAAATTATCATCTGACCTCGGCACAGACCTAGCTCTTTCCGTTATAAATATATTTAATATCATTTCATTCTGTTACTAGCCAGGATTATTTGATTCTGAGGACAAATTTATATAGTTGATATCACTGAAGCATATAAACAAGCTGAGCACTTTTCTAAAATAAAACTGTCAGTGCAAATCAACAATAAAAATATATTTTAGAATGATGTAAGAAGTAGAATAAATTAGTTACAGAGCATCTTAATGAGTAAAAGAAATATTGTTTTGGAGCCCACTTCTAAAAACCAAACCAAAGACCTCCACTTTTCTTTTTCCCTATTGATAAAAAAACCCTGCTATTTTTTGGTGTAAACCTCCCAACATTTAACCTGTTATTTTTGATAAACAGACTTCGAAAAGAGCAACACATGAAGGAAAGTTTTTGTGAATCATGTAGGTTATAAATTTTTTTGGCAGCTGAAATGCTTTAAAATTTGGAATTAATAGTCTAGACGTAGAGGGGCTACTTCAGAGTTATTGAAAGAGAAGTGTCCATCTTACAGCATTTTCCTACAGGTGTACTGTGAACACTCTTTATGCTCTATCCTCTTGACAGGAGTGATTTTCCTTGGACATTAGTGATTCATGATTAGTGACTCCAGATCACTTCAGTAAAACGCAGCCTCACAAGGAAGAACCTGCAACATCACTGAGATCACAGCCTTAAAAAGGATCCAAACTCAGCCAGCAACTGCATCTTGTGTAAGTGAAAGCCATCCATCTTCTAAAATCATCTCATGGGGAGGAGATGTCCACAGCAACAGTAAATGACTGTAAGAGCAACCCAGGTAAAACTATGGCTAAGACAATACTTTTGGGAAAAGCTTTGAAAAAGTACTTTGACTCTTTTTTATCATGTTTCTATCAGATAGATCTACTAGATTTTAGAAGTCTTTTTTACTTAAGCTGCTTTCTGATCACTACTGTACATTTTCAAAGTGTATTTATCATCCAGGGGAAGTCTTCTACATACCACCATTATTTCCAAAGGAAAAGAGAAAAATACAGTAAAGGCTTCAAAGATGTGAGTGAATGATTTCATTCACAAGTGCAGCATGTGCTCTCTCTTTTGTAATGACACAGTACAGAAAACAAGATGTAATTAATGCAATTTCTTTGCCAAATGAGTGGGATCTTATAAAGAATTGGCACATAATTCTAATTTGAGCTTTCTTGTTTTAAACAAAACCAAACCTAATACAGAACAATATAATGTACTAACATGGTCTTTCACCATATTTTTCTTTTTCCCCCAATACAAGTGTTTGCAAAGTGCTAGGACTGTAATCAAAAGGCACTCAGTGTCCAAAGCAGCGCTGTTGATGAAGCCAGACATTTCTGTGTACTACGGTACAGTCATGAAAGTGAACCAAAGAGGAACATTTGGTCTTTTGTTGTCTTACATACCAAGACAGGAAAGGATGGCTCTTCCTATGTTGTACCCAATGAACAGATGTGAGTTTAATCACATACAAAAGAAAATGCTCACAAGTTTCAGACTTTGGCTTTGATATTTAGGAGTAAAATTACTTTTCAAAGAAAGTGATTTTCATCTAATTGTCTTGAAATTGTCCATAAAAGGCAGATAGGTAGGGAATTGGATAAATACACCAAATAGGGTTTCCTTTGGAGTTACTTTCTTCAGTTGAAGAGAAAACTAAGATAATTTTTATAAACAAAAAGCTTGTGGCAAGATAAGAAAAGAAGCCTCAGGGTCCAATACAGGAAAGTTATAGGACATTCCTCAATAAATAGATTTCACAGAGCAATGTAAATTCAGATGTCTCCTCTATTGCTGAACTGAAAGCTGAAGGTCAACTCAATACACAAGGTTAGCAAACAGCGAAGTTAAAATAGAGGCAGAAATACCATACAAAAACCCAAAAGGACACCTTAAGGACTATAACTTTAAGCTCGCCACTAATCTGTGTCTCCCAGTATCCAGCTCCCCCGCCACTCCCCCAACTCAAATCACCTCATAAAAACCTACGTCAGATTACCCCCCTCTTCTGAGGAGCATTAGAGCTCTGACAAACTGTGTGTGAAATGCAGATCCAGGGAACACAGATCAGGGGCAGTTCTTCAAGAACCATTTGGAGTGGAGGTCCATGGCATTGAGGTGGCTGGAATTTGCATACAGAGAGAACAGGAATGTTTCTAATGCCATCTGGCCCTTGAGTACCAGGATCTATCTCCATGTACGTGGCCTCTACAGGGATAACGTGCACAGAGTACAAAGGGAGCTCCTTTTCACACCTGGGTGTTGCACCAGGAGCAGAGGGTGGAGGGACAGAGACAGAATCTGTGATTCTGATGTGAAAGTAAGATGCACAATGCTGGCATCTGGCAGCCATAAAAGACACATGAGGCTGAGCTGGGCCTCTGGCCTCTTGCCAGCCAGGGCACCTGCAAGGATAACAAGAGCCTGTAACCCATACAGAGAGGTCAGGATGGCAGGAACACAATTACGGCCCATGCTGGTACTTCAGCTGCAAATTTCCTAGCTTCCTAGGGTTTCAGTAAGAGTCTACCCAACATCCTATAATTAATTTTAAAACCACAGGCATTCAAAGTTCATCGCAAATGACCAGGCCCACAAAACATCCAGACATATACCTCCCACTGCAAATCAATGGGAGTTAAGTCCCTAAACACTCCTACAGTTCTGACCAAATATTTTCCTTTTTCTCCCCCCTTAAAAACACTAAGTTGTGCCCTCCCTTTGAGCCTCTCTTGCTCACAGCTTTTTTCAGTCCTATATTTCACTATAACTTCTCGAGAGTATCACAACCTGCAGTGCCCAGCCAGCAGCACCTGTCTCTGGAGTTTCAGAGATAATACTCATGTCTCTGGAGCTTGTAGTGCTCACTTCAACAACTGCTCTTTAGCCTACTCAGATGTTACCAGCTCCATTTATAGGCTGTTGGGACTAACTGCTCTAATGACAGTCACAAGATTACAGATCCTGAATGAAGCCATGTCTAAACTCAGTATTAAGGAATTTTCATGCAGACAGTTTCACTTACAGAAATCTGAGTTTCTGAAAAGTGGGTTTTTAATTATGAGCAGAGAAACAATAGCTCACTTCAGCATGAAAAAGAATACACCCACTATTTTTCCATGCTTTGTAGTTTAAAAATAGGTCAACTCATTAGCTTTAAAGCTTTCAAAAATACTAAAACTGAAATACAGGGCTCGATTTCTTTTTGTTTTTTAAGCCAGACCCAGAGATTGAAGAGTTTGAGACCAATGACTACTTTAAGATGATGAAAGAGGATAAAGTTTTTGAACTATGAATCTAATATAGCCAGAACAGATTGATTCCATAGTAAATTTTTAAATAGAAAGTAAATTTTTAAACATTGACTAAATTTGAAGCATTTAAATAAGACCAGAGTATTAACTGCACGCCAGTTCAGAAGTGCTGCAGGGCCTATAATTTGTCACACTGCACATAGAGATCAAGCTGACTTTTCTCACTTTTTTCCCGTCGTGTGCACGTTCAGAATGCAAACAGGGGCCAAAGTACACCTGAACAGCCAATTGAGAGACTTCCTATATGTAATGTGAACCAGACAGAATCAATACATACTGAAAAAAATTGACTAGAAAAGGGCAATTCCTTACTCTCTACTTAAAAACATAACCCTGGGGGCCAAAATTGCTCTCTTGACATTTTGTAAGTTGACAACAACAGAATTATGATTAGTGGGACATTGACTCTCAGTGCTTCCCAAGTAACTTCTGCATGACCTGAGGGAACACCATGTGTGCATTCAGTGTGAGACAGAGTCCCTCAGTTCATCAGTGCCAGTGCCCAGCTGGATTCAAGGCTGTGTTCTCTATCCCCAAACTAAAGTTCAGGTTCCTGCTGCCCAAACAAAATTGGAGAAAAACTGCTGGTTTAAGATCTTGGTGGCAGGTAAGTCAAACCCTACCGAAACCCATCTACACTGAGCAATCTCATACTTGCAGTCACTTCACCTCAAAATAATTTGATTTTAAAGCTGAATTTAAGCAAGTTGTTGGTAATCACTTTTCAAGTATTTATTTATTTTATAGAGGGACAGAGAAGAAGAAAATCAAGCTATTTAGCTTTCCAAGTATTTAACATAAAAAGCCAGAAGAGCTCCATCTGGCAGCCAGCAGGATTTCTAAATAATCTAAATAGTATCTACATAAGAACCAAGCTGTCTGTGGAGTGAGACAACTTCAACTTTTACAGCCACAAGAAGTCTTTATTAACATAAAAGGAAATTATAAAAAATTAAGTTAGAACAGGAACAAGAGCCTGGAAAGCTGACAAAAGGCCCCAGGAATCTCTGCATTAATCTTGAAATGCTGCTTTTGACTTTGTTGGAATATAGCATCACACTCTGCATGGTTTTAAAAAAGCAAAATAAAAAAACCCCTTAGGTTCAAAGGACTCCAGTGCAATAAAACCAGCTCTAGGAAAATATTCAGTTTAATGAAAATCAATATAAAATTCCATATTTTACCACACAAAAAACAACCCTTAACATTTGAACATAGTGTGGAAAACATTAGTGTTTAATTACAGTCATGGACAAGGCCCTTCATGTCCATAGATGTCTATCTTCATTAAGAAAATGGTTCTGAGTACTGCTGCTAATTATATAAATTAAATATACTTTTGAACTAGTCTTACATATAAAAAATACGATAATTCTAATTCCCAAGCAAATAAACATCTCTGAGTACACAGTATTTAATTTTCTAAGTTATTCATATGAAGGATCTGGCCTTGCACTTCATACCTAGCTCATCTACTTTTTGGATCATTTTTGAGTGATCCAAACCTGGTGGTGGTTTGGTGTCATATGGGAAATATTTAACTGGTCCTCAATGCCTCTGTCAAGTTGCCATTGGGATTCTCTGTCAGTTTCTTGGCAAAGAATCAAAGAGTGGGCCCAAAAAAACATGTTATGGTGATCCTGTGAGGATAGAGCAGCCTTGAAACTCTGCATTTCCCGCTATCCCTGGGCTACAGGAAGAGAATTTCTATCTTTACCATTGCCCATCTGGCATCTTTCACAGGCAGCAAGAAACAAAGAAGTAAAATGTACTGGCCTCTACCATCTGCTTCTGCTTGTGAAGTCTGGAAAGAGCCCGATAGGGAAGAAAGCAAAGAAAGATAAAACCCAACCCCTTCATTTCCCACCAAACAGTTCTGGCAGGTACACGTTGTGCCTGTACTTCTTACATATCTTAGGGCCACCCTAGAGACCTCTGATTCCCTACAGCAACACAGCTGCTCAACACAGAGCATCCCAAACACTCCCAGCCCCACGTCCTCATTCACAGCCTTCTAACAGCCCAGAAAGAAAGGTTGTGTTGTCTGAGATTTGCTTTATTGGATCAGCCACTGTTTTATCTAGAATAGGAAAATTCCTGTGGGTTTAATAAGAGGTATTACCCTACAGATTTTCTCTGGTCCCACCTCCTTTCCCATCAGCCACATCCCCTCTTGCTGCAAGGCTGCATACACGATGTGTTGGCTCGACCCCTTCTGTCTCTGACAGAAGTTTGGCCAAAAAGAGCAGATTTTCTGCTACTTTGATCATTTCCTGTGGTAAAAAGTGAAGGGAATTATCTGACCCAGGGTCTTTTTTTTTTTCTTTCTTAGTTTCGAAAAATAACATGGCTTTACATTTGCAAGTTCCCTTAAATAGTGTACTTGCTTCCCAATAGCATTTTGCTGCTAGTTTACTGGTTGCCTTACAGAACTTACTTTTTTTAGAATCAGAAAACACATCGCTCTGATCTCAAACTCGGATTCAGCTGCTGTATGACATCAATAATGACCTTCCTTACGCTGAAGCCGCAACCACAAGATCATGTCAAATTCACAGACAATACAAAGGTGGCAGCTTCTTCCCTGTTAAAAAATTATTACATTTAAAAAATAAGCTTACTTCTCTTGTGGTGGGGATAGCGTTGCTTTTGGCTACAAATGTGCATTGCATAATGTCTTTAGAAATAAGTTAACCATTCTATTAAATGCACTATTAGTCTGTGATATATGTGATATGAGTACCGTAAAACGTTTTTTTCTGTCAAAATCATCAAGATTCCAGATCAGAAAATATCTCATGCTTGTGTAAGCCCATGTTGAAATAGTGACAGTAGCTGCTGACTTAAATGGCGTGGAAGCATTTAGGAACAGGGGCCTAAGTATGGTGCCAAGTGATAATCAGTGACCTTGATGGGCCCTGAAAGTGCACCCTGAAAACTCATCCATTTTGTATCTTTTCTGTCCCAGAGAGTACAAAGTAAACAAACAACATGAAGATACCTACTGAACTAATGCCTTGTATCAGAATTAATATTCTATAGGAATAAATTCCAAACAAATTATCACAGTATACATTAAGTCTTTATAAATGTGGCACTACAGCATTTAAGATAGATGTAGTCACACAGAGTAGTGGGACTACTCCTTTCCACTCTTTTCATCTTAGAAAAATGCCACAATGTGCTAGTTGTGCATGTTGGCATCAAAACCCGCTTTTTTTTTTGAACTTTGCTGTGCTAATGGCATGAGTAGCACAGATTTTGACAGATACACTGCTGAGCTGTCTGTGCCAGGGAGCAGTGTGTGCCTCCCCTTGTGTAAGTTGTACTCGCAAAAGAAATGATTGAACATTTTGAACTGTTACTATTACTATTGTTTTAAAATGTTATAGGAAGTTACTTTGGTGAATTTGCTATTTGTGTATGTGTATTTTTTTTTTTTTTTTAAATGAGCCTGTTAAAAAATCATGGCCTGGCTACATTTTCCATTTTATTTATAAAATGGAATCTTTCCAAAATCACACAGCTGAAAAGCAAAGGGAGATCTTTTCATACTGAAAGACGCATTTTGCATCTTTCAGTATTAAAAGAAAAAGAAGATACGTACTTATTAATATATGTATGCATATCCCTCACTTAAAAATGCAATAAGGGGAGGAAGAATCTACAGCAACTTTGTTAAAACAAAAATTGCACTAAACCACTTCAAACAAGATCTTACCACAACAAAAATCAGCATTATCATCGTTAATAATACAGTGCCTTTCATATGCAGAAGTAATAAGGAGGCTGTACTGTGATCCATATAACCTCAATAATATATAAATGAATCAAAAAGGATCTAATTAGTTCAGCAGCATCAAAAATTATTAAGTAGAAACATCAAAAGAGCCAGTGCGACATTACTATTTTCTTGTTGGATGTACTGCAGAGCTGCCCTTCAGAATTCTCTGGTTTGTATCTGGAAGAAGGAGGCCTCACCCATATAGGTCACAGTAACTGAAAAGACCTGGAGCGAAAGGATGCTCCCTATACCTGTGCCCTGCCCTGCAGCTCCCCAGCACCATCCCTGCACGTCCCACACGGAGCCCTGCACCGGCCAGGATCCATGCAAAGGAAGGGTGGGGCCAGTTCCTCAGCTCCTATCCATGGCCGCAGGAGATAGCACATCCTGAAACAGCCCCCTGTTCCTCCTGCCCCCAGAGCCACTGCGGAAAAGGAGGAAGGGTCGCTTGGGAGGCTATCTCAGCTCCCATGGAGACACCCACGAGGGAAGGAGATACAAAGGATAGCTGAGCAGATACTGCAACCAGAACAGAGCCACAGGACCTCCCTGGAGATGGCCTTGGCCTCCTACAAGTCCCTCTGGACTCCTCCAGCTGCTCCTGCCATACAGATGGGAAAACGTTTTATGTGTGTACACGTGAGGGCCTCTGAGGAAATACCTGTGGAGGCATCTCAGTCGAAGTTAGAACACCATGTGCATGTACCTATTTATGACAAAACAGTGAGAGGACTTCCATACTTTACCACACAGCTGTGGGCACCCGTGCCTCTGCAGCTCATACTGCTGGGCCCACAGGGCACCAGAGAGCAAGGGGAGAAAATCACACCCCACAGGAGTGTAGCCTGGGCTGATTATGGCAAAGGAAAGTCTTGTTCATACAATTCACTGAAGTCAGAAAAGTTCCATTTAAATAGAAAAAATCTAACACAGAGGTCCACTGTACTTAAGTCAAGGAATTATTTTTTTCTAACCTTTAAGATACACATATAGCTTTTATCTCCTCCAACAGATGCATCTGTCCACTACCCAGTAATATTTCACTCCACTTAAGTTAAAAGCATCATATGCAAGAGAAACAATAATGCTATAAAACAAAGACCTTTCACTGCTCCAGGTCCATTCCAGATCCAAAACCCAAAGGCTTCCTTATTCAAAGGAATAAATAGAACAGCATTTGTTAAGGTTTAAGCCATGGTAACAACATTTTTAAGGTGCTTCCTCCAGTAGCTTTCAACATTGTTCAATCTGCAAACCTATTAAAAAACAGTTATGCAAAAGAGCACGGCAGTAAAACAAAACCTCCTTGCCAGAAGACTTGCTCTTCTATTTACGTTTAACAGAATATATAGAAGGCAACAGATCTAAAAGACCCACAAAAACCAGACTGGCAAAATTCACCACTGCAACTATGGGAACTACTGCAATATGCACTAAGCTCCACGCACAATTCCCAAGGAATTCAGCTGGAGGTCAGCTGCACCTCAAAAGTTAGCCATCTTCTCCTGTAATCTACAATATCAAACTCAAACTGCTTTGACAGAAATCTCTACTGAGGAGCTCAAACACAAATCCCTGAGGAATTAAAGCACCCACTCCAGCCAACCTTCACAATCCCAAGCACACATATGGAACGTGCCAGGCTAACCAGCAGAGTAAAGTTTTTCAAGATACAATACTGAAACTCATAAATTTAACACACAGACGGCCCACAACATTTGCAAGAATTAAAATACAAAACCTTCTCAAAAGGTAACACCGAATGCTGATAAAAACAAACAAAGGCAGGCTGTGCCCTGCTGCAGCCACCACCAGTGCTCTGCAGAGCAGTCCCAGTGCAGAGCAATCCCAATGCCAAGCAATCCCAGTGCACAGCAATCCCAGTGTATGCAGCACTGCCCAGCTGTCCACAGATGCAACTGGAGTAGCTCTGTCAGAGGCTCCTGAGGAGGAGGGGTGATACTGGGAGATGGACAGTATTTATGAAAATAAAAGAACTGAATTGAAGCCTGTATGCTGCTGTCTAGAAGTTACATTTGTACCACCCATTCCCTGGGGGAAATGACATACAATACAAACAGGCCTAGTTGTTCAATTATTCAAGTATTAAGAGATTCACAGAAAGCCATCTGAGAAACATAACATTTTAATAGATGAAATAAATACTCCAGTACATGCAAGATAAAAACTGACATTGGAAAAAAATTAAAAATCACTTTTGTTATAGTGTAATTTTGTTTGTTTGTTTAAACACTCACAGTAGCTTTTCCCCCAGTTTGGAAATCAACACATGGAAAACATAATCACAACCTCCAGTCCTTCCACTCCTACACACCAAATGCACTTCTAACCTAACACTTGATGCCAAATAAAAAAAAGTCATACAAAACAAAACCAAACAAAATAGTAGCTACATCCATCATCTATGTGTTGTTGGGTTTTTTCATTTTTCAAATGAGTAAGAACTGAGGTAACCTTCTTCCTGCACAACCAAACAGCAAAATTTAGAAGGGAAATTTCGGAAGACAAGACAAGACAAACTTTAAAAACCGCACCCAGCGCGATTAAAGCTCTTTTTTCTCCTTTTTCTAAGATACCCCCACCTCCCCCAATATAAAAAACTTTGAAACAGTTTTACTATTTGTGTGAAGACCTTGTTGAATAAAGGAAATTTTATCTGCAGATACTTGCTTAACTCTAAAGTAAAATAAAAAGAAGCCACAACTGGCTATCTTTATTAGTACATATAGTTTGAATATGTTCTGCTTCTTCACCACATGAAATCAAAGGACTGGGCTCATCCAAGTAAATTCTTTGGTATACAAAAAAGGGGTGAGGAGGTGGGACATTATTTTCCTTTAGCAATGACTGGGATCTCAACAGAAGATGTGGGGGTTAATTCACAGAATTAGAGTTCACTGGCGGTAAAGTCCTGGGTGAAGATCTTTCTCTTAGTGCCTGAGATAGCAGGTTGCAACCATCCGAGACGGCGCAAGCTGAGTTCCTCAACCTTTCCCTGTAATCGCTCATTTTGGTGCTACTTTCGGGGTGTTGGGCTATATCCCTGAGGCATTGGGTCAGGAGCACACAAGCAGATACCACACTCATGGCTCCTCCTAGGATGGCAGTTTGCACAGCTTTGCCCTCTGGATTAATGGTGGCAGCTTTACCCAAAAACTGGGGCTCAGTGGCAAAGCCCACCAGAGCATAGACAGACTGCACCAAAGGTCCACTGAACAAGACGCACCGGTTCCTGGTCAGCTCACTGGGTGAGGTCTTGACCTCCTTGACACACGCCAAGAGGGCAGAGGCGCTGGTGCTCATACATTTGACACTGAGTTTGAACTGCTCCTTAGCAAATTTGTCCTTGGATTTCTCACTGGCCAACACGCAGGCGTCTGTCAGGAATTTCAAGTTCTTGGACATGTTCTGAGAAACCTCCAGCAGGAGCTGAGGGCTCATATCTGCCAAAGGGGTGGTCTTCAAGACCCCGCAGCCGTGTTCCACCTCATGCCTACATCGGGTCACCTTGTAGCGATCCACCAAGCCAGGCATGGCAGGCTGGGCCCCCGGAGTCTCCACGGCAGCCAGGTAGGCAGCGTGGGCAGAGCACTCAGTCAGGGAGACCACCAGCTCCCCCATCTCCATCAGGCTTTCCCCAACCTCCCCGAAGCGTCCCATGTTGAGCTGGCTCTGGACGTCATGGGTCAAGATGGAGAGTCCTTTGGTCCTGGCAATGATCGTGTCCCTGCACTTCTCAAAGGACTCACCGAAGACTGACAGACTCTCGGTGTTCACCGGCCTGGTCTCGCTTGACAGCAGAAGCAGATCGGCCACCAGTTGCATCTTGATCTTGCAGTGGTCGCAGATAGAGATGAGCTTCTTCCTCTGCAGGGAGCTGCTGCTGGGGATGCCGCCGCCGGAGACCTCGCTGCTGGACTTGCCGGAGCCACCGCTAGCCATAGCGCCGGGGGGGCACTCGCATGCCGCTCGCTACCCCGCTGCCGCTGCCGCCGCCTCCGCCGCCGCCCGAGCAGTCCCGACTGAGCCCGGCAGGATCGCTCTGCCTTTTCCGCAACATCATTCCATTAATCGTCGGGAGGCAAGAAAAGGCTCTGGGCGCCTGGGCTGCCGCTGCTGCGGGGAGCGAGCTCGGCCGGGGCGCCCGCCCCGCTCCGGCGCCAGCCTCCGCTTCTACGGCGCTCCCGCGGCGAGGCG
>VZRN01006624.1:109777-170027 GCA_013397935.1 Dasyornis broadbenti | reverse complement strand
GAAGAAAAAAATTGAAAAAAAAAGAAGGGGAGGAAATCTTCGTTTAAATTCCCTTTCTCAGGCGTTCAGACAAACTACTGGGAAGCGGCGGGTGCGACGGCGCTGCCAGCCAGACGCTGCACGGCTTTGGGGGAGCTCCCCCGCCCCGCTGCCTTTGCTGTAACCTCACTTGAGCCTATCGAAATCTTTTGTGCGGTGTCACCGCCCTTCGTTTAAATCCTGCCCTCCCCCCGCCGCCGCTCCGCGCCCGCCGCCGCTCGCTCCTCCCAGGCGGAGGGGGCAGCAGCGCCGTCCGCGCCCGCTCGCCCGTTGTGGTCGCTACCCCGTCCCCGCCGCGCGGAGCTCCGGAGGGGCTCCGTGAATACACAAACAGCGGGGGGTGCCGGACGGCGAGGCCGGCGGGAGGAAGGCGAGAGGCGGCAGGAGAGCGGCCGCCAGGAGAGTGCGGCCCGGGTGCGCGGCGGCGCCTGGAGCAGTCGGATAGCGGAGAGCGAGGAGCCGCCCCACCGCAGAGGCATAGGGGCCCGGGTGCCGCTCCCCGCCCGGCTCCTGCCCCGAGCAGCCCGCCAGGTGAGTGCGGCGTTCCGCTCGGAGCTCCCGGCCCCGGCCCGTGTCGGGCTATCCTGGTCCGGGTGGCAGAAGCCGTTCCTGGGTCACCGGCACCGGGTGACGGAGCCCGAGTCAACGTGGCTTGGAGCGTGGGGCTCCGGCTGCCCCAGGTACCCAGCCTGGAGCTGTAAACTGGATGGGCTATTGCTGCAGCTTTATTTACACAGAAATACTAGCCTCAGCACTGGCCTTGACCCAGATTTTAGACTAATGAAGACGAATTTGGCCCGTTGCTCTCCCGTTTCTCTTGCTGTTTTTGAACACTGCCTGCTTTTTGTTAGACTTTAGTAAGGAAAATGTAAACGTACTGACACTGCTGTGTACTGAAAGCCCTACGAAGACTTTCTCTGATCTGTTTCCATTCAGCAGCACACCAAGAACTTTTTAAGATGATTTTTGTCAAAAGCAAGATGTTATGCTCAGTAAGCCTGAGGCACACATCAGATTCTCTCCTGTTGCACAGTATCTCCACAAACATAATTTTGATTTATCAAAGTCCATGTTTAAACCACATCTTACAGTTGTTACAGATTTTGTTGTAGCTTAAGCTGCAGCTAAATATTACTATTTTGCTCCTTTCAATCAGAATTCTTTTTTTAAGTTAGCCTCCTGATTCTAGGCATTTACAATGCATTCTGCGGGTTATAGAACTCCAGAAATACATTTGTCCCAATTCACAGTTACATTCCTACTACTGCAGAGGTATAAGTGACCTTGAGGTGAATGGAAATTGGACCAGACTTCTCACTTGCAGGCTAGATCCAATGATATCCTGGCACAAATACGGCCCACTTGATGGATTCCATACATATAAAGAGGTTCAGACAAGTTTATTTGTACATATTCTTAGTGATTAGCTAGAAGAACTTTTGGCCTTCTACTTGTAGAGCAGGATGTGAGCAGGATGAACACAAATGTGAAAGTGGGGGGTTAACAGGATGTAAGTGTTTGGGGGGCAGGCGAAGCCCTTGCCATAAGGCCAGGCTTGAATACTGGTCTATGGGTGTGTCGAAAATAGGGCAGTTCTCCACCCATCCCTCCTCACAAAAACTGTGTGAGGGAAATTCTGTTTACTTGCGTCATATTATAGCAGTTTCAAGGAAGGTCATGATTTGGGCCTAAACAATTTTGGCTTACTGCCAGCAACTTGTTTTCAAAAGTATAAATAGGAATGATTTCAGAGTACTCTGAAAAATAAAAATCAATGGGCAGAAGAAGTCAGCTGAACTGTATTTCAAAGTACTTCCAGATATGTCCTTAAATGAAGTGAGACAGTATGCAGCACAAGGGATGGCTCTCATAAATATTAACCTAGTTTATCTTTAATGAGGATTGACTACATTTAATTAGGGTTTGAAAGATTTCATTTTAGAAAACGTAGGTCTCATCCCTGGCTAGAAGAGATGTTACATGACCTAATAATCTTTTCCATTTTTAGATGCTGCTCCCTGCCATGGTGCTGTGTGTGATTTGTGCCGTTCCCCAAGGACAAAGTGGAGAGATCCTTGGTTTGGACAGGTCCTTCAGTGGCTCCTCCACCAACCTCTCTCCAGAGAAACCCAGCTGTGCCTTAACAGTGGCAGTTCCTACAAGTTGACAGGACTATCAAAGCTCTTAGTAACTGCTACAATATAAAGCAAATATTTTTCTAGCTCTTTTAATGGATCCACAAGACTGATCCAGTGCTTATCTGCCTCCGTATTGGCAGGGGGGAGAACTGGTCAGTTTTGTCCTGTAGTAGATGTTGCATGTGGACAGTCTCCAAGGATATCTTGCCAAATGCCATTCTCTTCCCATAGTAGCCCTGGGTGTTCAGCTTTTCTGCATATTAAATGTTTGGTGAAGAGTGACCTGGCTGTTGCTTTTTGAAAAAATAATGTGGAAATTCCACCTTAGTCATTTTAACCATGGAAGAGGCATTTCCTGGAGCAGCTCCCTATTAGATCCTTCCTACAGACTGCAGGGTTGCTGCCTAAGTACACCTGGCCTGGCTGGATTCACCCTTAATCTGTGTTTATGATGAACATATAGTCTCATTCTAAAAGGCAGCCTTGAAAGCAGATTCTCTTGGGCTGGTAATCTGAGCAGAGCTGAGAGTCAGCAAGGTACGTGCTTTAAAGTGCCAGTACAGGCATCTCTGTGATTTAGGAGGAAGCCTGTAGTCAGTGATGTTTGGGGTGGTTATTTCCTTCATAAGTCTTCTGCATACCTCTTCTAAGGAGAATGTGTTCATACCCATTTCTTTCAAAGCTGCTGAGTGCAAAGGTGATCTACAGGACTTGGGCAGCTCACTGAATGGGTGTAAAAACTTGGAAGACGTGAAAATCAGGTGGCCATGCTTGGCTTTAAAAAGTTTTCACTGACAGACTGTGAATGAAATAACTCTCTGGGATTCAAACCAGCAGGCATTGTCAGATACAACGGATTAAAAGGCTTTTTAATGTGGCTTAGTAGTGTACAGAAGATTGGCTTACTTGTATGAGCTCTTCTTTTGTCACATTGATCTTTATTTTGCATTGTGCTTAGTACAACAGAAACTGGAGGCTGAAGTCTTCTTTCCTGAATCATCTGACAGGACTTGGTCCTTTTACTGCTTAGTAAAATATTTTTTTGTGAAGGAGGAATTGATTTTTGCTGGTGTAGCCACTGTTGAGTAATAGCTGAAGAATACAAGTTGTAATAATTTCATGAACACTGTATGTGGCCAGGTTGGTGAAAGGAAGTTACTATACAGTGGGTTGTACTTCTTTATATTACTTTGCTGTATAGCTGTATCGATCTAACCTAATGGAGACCTAGCTGATGAAGGAATAAAAGGCAATTCAGTGATTCCCCTGTGTCAGCTCTATGTGACTAAACCCATGAGGTGGTAATTACAGGAATGATAGCTCCAGTTCTGAGGGATGCAGCTGGTTTGTCAGACTACAAACTAAAAATCATAGGAAAGTCAGCAGAGACTGATTGAAGAAATACTTTAACACAGAAGCAGACTTTGCAGAAGAGGATGGATGAAGCTGGGCCTTCCTCTCTGCAGCAGTATAAGTCACACAGAAGGAAAGGCAAGTGTGCTCACTGGCTTATTGTTCTTAAGATGTATTTTGTCTTAAATGTTTTAGTGCTGAGTAAGTGTTTTGTGTTCAGTACTTACAGCCATTACTTCATGAGAGACTAAAACTGTGAGGTCTGGGTCTGTCTCGGGTCTGCAGAGGTAGCCATGGTTGATGCACTGGGGATGCAACCCAAGAACTGGTCTGATTGTAGCCAAAACCACAGATCTGGAGGAACAGTTAACTGGGCACTTGAGATGGCAAAGTGCAAACACAGTCACAAGTTTTGCTTCTTCTATTGTCTATAAATAAACAGCTTTTAGAATAGTGGATAGGCTTTCACATATAGATTTAATTAACTTTGGTGTTCTGATGTGATGGTTTGTGTTTGTTCTTTTTTTAATATGCTATAGTCAAAAACACAGTATCAAAGGTAAGAACATCATTAATGTAAATATCCCAGTTGTAGGATACTAGTCGGCTCCTGTTTCTCAACTGAAAGATAATACAGCAAAAGAGGCTTTTCTTTTGTTGTCCTTTTATTCACCATTTATTGCACTGTTTTCACCACTTGCTGTATATAATCGATTGGTTGTCCCCTGCTGTTACCATGGATATTTAATACATCGACATGGAAAAGAGACACATTTTTATGAAAAGGAAAACGCAGCTACAAAACTCCTCTTGCGCAGAATGGACGGCTGTGCCATATTTTATGTGAATACAGCCAATAATAGCTTTTTGCTTGTTCTTTTTTGCCATCTAGACACACAGATATCCCTGCTGCACCTCCTGGGCTGGGCTGGTGCCCAGGAGAGCATTAGGTGCCAATGTAGCTCCTTGTGTCCATTCTCCTCCCTCCCTGGAGCAGGTGAGAAGGGCCAGAGGCAGGTTTGTAGCTCAGTTGCCTCGAAACTTAGAAGCACTTACGAAGTGCTGGAAGAATGTCAAATGCTGTTGTTTAGAGTGGTCCAGCATAAACAAGATCCAAGACCCTCCCTTAGACTCTTACATCTGGGGTTTTTTGAGATCAAAGGAGAACACAGTATTTTGAACAAAATATGCAAGGGCCCGCCCTTCCTGAATTGCACTTGTGGTGGTATGTTCTGTCCTGCAGCTAGTAATACTCTACAGAAGGGTTTGGGTTTCTCCCCTCCCTGCCCTCTTTTAATATGTATCATGAGAGAAGTTTAATAGATACTTTCACAGGAGTTACACTGCTCTCATTGTGCCTGTATGTGAGCAGGGCTGCTGATCATTAACAGTTTCAGCCTAGCACCTCTAATTCATCAGAAGTTCATGTAATGTATTACTTACATTAGATGTAGGTGCCAAAACTGACCTGTAAACCTGAAATTAAATTGGGACTACAAAATTAATTTCATTTAGGTTTTGAAAATTAGACTATAAATGGAATTCCTGTGGGAACTGTGTAAATCTTCTTTGACATTGATTTAATGTAATTCTTTTCTTAATAAGGTAACTTTAAATTGTGTAACCAGTACATAGTTTCAACCAGCACAGGTTTGTAGCAAATCTTGCAGTAAGATTAGTACTAACAGGAACATTCTGGGGTGTTTCTGAATTTAAGGATCACACTCTATATCTTTATTGCAGTTGGCTAGACAGGCATCATACCCCCTCCCCAATCCTGAGCAGATAGGTAATGATACAAAACAATCACGGCATTTGTCAAACATCTCCATCCGGTCAACACATTTTAGTTTATAAAATGCACATGTAAATGATAACGCATATTCAGGGTAAAGATCTATTTTATGTTCAAAACCGATGTCAGAATCTGAATTTGAAGATTAGTACCTGAATCAGAATTTCATGTCCGAATCACAATAGTTAATTCCTAGTCCAGGAAAAAATTGAATTAAAGACTTAATTTTTCCAATTGGATCCAGGAATTCAAGGTCTGACTAGCTCTGGAACAAAAAATTGTGTTTTCTTAATAGATGGTAAGTAAGAATGCTTGTTTTATGCATGAAATTAAATTGAGGACTGAAGTTATTCTGAATCATTCAAATATTCATGCTCTAGACGACAGCATGTTCTGCTTGCTATGCTGCTTTTTTTTCTTGAGATTTAGACATGTTCTTATTGTTTTTAAAGATAACGTGTTCAGGTCTGATTCTTCAAGTTTTACTCTGCCTGTGAGTAAATTCAGAAGGTTGGATTAACACATGCCCAGTATGTGCATGAGAGCTCAGGCATTAGATTCTCTCTGCAGGGGAACATTTAAGGTACTTGAGATAATTTGACCTACGAAAACTAATTTTGAATTCAAATAACTCACAATATCCTGACATTCTATAAAATGTATGATAGTGTTTTTAAACAGGGAAGAATATGCTGAATGCTGAGACGGCTCAAAACTTGCTTGAAGTTTTCTGGGTCTCTCACTCAGCAAGTCTTCTGTATTGTTTAAAACAATATTGTCCTGGTCCTGCTCTAAGTTGGTAAGTGCAAATCAGTTCTAGTGTCTGTCAGGTTGTGTGAGAGTCAGATCTCAATTTTTGTATCGAGAGTTACCACTACAAGGCTGCCTTGCACAACACTTAATTTATCTGGGCCTCTATTAAACATCCTTTTGTGTCAGTACCAAACTCCACAACCAGCAAAGACTTGAGAGAGCTTTTGGCAGTTAAAGAAACACATTCTTCTCCCAACTCATAAGAAAGAATGGAATGGGAAACACATTTTGCACAGTCATAAAAAAAAAAGGAAAAAAAAAAGGAATCCCAAACTTCATTAACAGGAATTTAGAACATCCTAAATCTTCTCATATTACAGCTTGACCCAACCTTACTCAATAATGAAAACAGTTTACATCAGGGGAAGGTAGATTTGCCTTTCTGATAAGGTGTAACTGGATGATTAAAGGTACTACTAATAAAATTTGTGTTTTGCAGAAGCAAAAATGACAGTCACAGCTTGAGACCTTCCCTGGATGGGACTTTTAGCTACAAGGTAAAGCATTTAACACCTTACTCTTGCAATCTACTATGAAAGAAGCCATCTATTATCAGATACATTCTGTATTGCAATCCTAATAGTGTTAGCTGCTAGGACTATAAAAACTGTTAAGGAATGTGAAAACGCTTAAGCTATAAAAAGCATATTGGCATGATTCAATAGATGCTTTGATCAAAACAAAATGTGCTTCAATAAAAAGAAAATGCAATTTAATTTGCTCCTGTCAGTGGTATGTGCTGCATCACTTTTGTTTCTTGCATGGGAAAGAGGAACAGCTGAGAACAGGGGCTGAACAGGTGTTTGTCCTGCAGCTGACCCCACAACCAGCAGACTTGAACAAGTCTTCCCAGACACAGAATTTTGCCTGAGCAGAGGTAGTTGCAAAGTCAGAGCCAAGCATGAAAGCTACCACCCTTTCAAATTAAAGTTTTTATTGGCATGACAGAGAAATAGTGTTGTTTGGTGCAGCGCTGGGTATACTGAACAACTTATTCACCTACCAAAGAGAACTGGGTTACTTTTGAGATCCATATCTAATTATAGTATCAGATCTTAAAGAAAGTAAGTTGGCTTGGTTTGTTCTAACAAGAAAAAACAGGATTGAAGAAAATATTTCCTAGTAGAAATTCAATGAAAGTATTTTATGCTATAAGTTCCAGTATTCTAAGATTGAATCTTTATTTTTTTCCAGTGAATGTATGCATGATCCAGTAATAAAAAAAAGTTAGCAGAAACCTATTTTAGTAAAACCTCATTAATCACAGCAATCTGATATAGTATACCTGATGTTCATTACATTTAATGAGAAATCACCAAGCAAATGTGCTCATTAGTGATACTGGTGTTGGACAGCTCTGTGAGAGGTACTTGTCTAAACTGTGTTTCAGTTATGTACATTTAACAAGCTCCACAAATAGCTCTGGGCTGCTTCCTGTTCCTCAGGCACTGGCAGCGTGTCTGAAATGTTATAAAACGCGTGGAGCTGCAGACCAGGCTGGTTGTTTATGGGGATGCTGAAATTTTGGATCCCACATCCTTCTCTGCTGTTTCTCATGGTATATGTGTGCTTGGCAAGATGCTGCAAGATGTGCTGTGTCTCCCTGGTGTTCACCGGCTCCATGGCCCTGCAGTGTTTAGTCACTTCAGGAGTTAGTCCAGGCTTTGGAGAGCCTCCCCAAACCCATGCCCCTGCCTCCTGACTGCTTTTATTTTGTATTTGCACACCTTGTCCATAAAGGCAGTGGGTTCCGGGTTCTTGACAGGGTCAGAACTAGATCATCTGGGGTTGAAACTAAATGATGTTTAAAGTCCCTTCCAACCCAAACTGTTCCATGATTGCAGGATTCTGTGTAACAGAATTGAGCTTGAAGAATTCTCTCAATAGAATTGGTTCCTCAGCTCTGAACCTGGTCTGCCTTCAAATCTGAAATGGAAAAGCAGCCTGTTCACTAATCAGCCTGACTGCAATTAATATCTGCCAGTAGCAGAAACAGTGATGTTTCCTTGAATTCCCAAGTTTAAACTTGAATCCAAGGTGAAAGGCAGAAGATGGTGCTATTTGTAATTAAAATGCTCTCATGAGGAAAAAATGAAGACTGAAGAGTGAAGTAAGGCTGTGCAGATATTCATCCATGTAATTTGATTTAGATAATGGAAAAATAGCCTGTACAAAGAAAAACTCATAGCCCTTATTTTTTTGTGGTGGTCAGATGTTCTGGAGTTGTATTTTAGTAACAAACAACATTAATTTTAATAGTTTTCTTTTAGAAACCTAATATTGCTGAGACAGTAGTTAAAATCAGAAGACACGTGCAATGGGTCCAGCTCCCATAACACAGATTAGCGAACCCGGATACTTTTCATCCGGCTTTTAAAAAAAAGCAACAAGAAGCAACCACGTAGTTCGGATGCAGGCGCTGGGCCATCATTATGTACTCGTTTTAACCTCATACTGTCCAGCGTTCTCTCCCTGGGCGGGCCCTGCAGGACCGCACCGGGGGCTGCACTGGCTGGAGCGGGGCTTCGTACGGGGATGGCAGCACCCGGGGAGAAGGCGTGGGGAGGAGGGCAACAACCGCTTCAGGGACCCGCCCGCAGGCTGGCCGGCCTCTGCCTCCTCCCGGCCGCGTACTGCCCGACCCCCCCCGCTCCGCTGTCCGTACAGCTCCTCCTCCCGGCCCGATCCGCCCCGCTGCCCTTCCAGCTCCTCCTCCCGGCCCGGCCGCGCTGCCCCCGCCCATGAGGCGGCCGGGGCCGGCTTCCTCAGAGCGGCAGAAGATGGCGGCGGCCGCGGTGTGGGCGTTGCTGGCTCTGGCGCTATGTGTGAGCGCGGCGGCAACGGCCGGCGGCACCGAGGGCAAGCGGCGGGACGGGCCGCCCAAGAAAAAGGACATTCGGGACTACAACGACGCTGACATGGCCCGGCTGCTGGAGCAGTGGGAGGTGCGGGAGGGGCTGGGGTTGGCCGGTCCGCCCGCACCACGCGGAGGGAACGCCGCGGCTGCCGGGGGGCGGCGGGGCCGGGCAGGGCCGGGGCAGCGCAGCTCTGCGGGGCAGCGGCCGCTCTGCCCGGGCCCAGGAAGGCGGGGGATCCACGGGCCTGGTCGGGACAGGACGGGAGGGGTCCTTGAGCCTGTGGAGGGCGGTTGGTACCGGGTTCCTTCCTCCGAGGCTTTGGGTCTGTGTGTGAGGGTTTAAAAGTCGGGGCGAGCAGTCCTCGCCTGCCGTGCTCCTCTGCCCTGGTCCCTCCTTCCCTGCAGCCAGCCAGGTGCTCCGTGCCTGCCAGCAACCTCCTCTGGCTGAAAAGTCTGGTTTTTTTTTAAATACTGAAAGATGCACATTTTGTGACCGAGGGATGGATACCAGGAGGAATATTCATTTCACATTTACACAGTAGATACGTTGTTGTTTTGGTTTGGTGTTTCTTTCCTATCTTCCCTCATAGTAACAACTTCTAATTCCAGCTCGCTCTCGTCGCCTTCATCCTTATCAGCCCGCTGCCTTAACTTTCCTTGGCGGTTTCCCATCACTCTCTTCTCCATGTGGTTGTCATGCCACTGTTGGGTTCTTTTCACTATTTTGTGTGCCATCATCTTCTGATAAATGCCAGAACACTGCTCACTGTCATTTAGTCTTTCCCGAGGTTTTTCCCTGGAATATTTTGCAGAAAACTTCGACTTCATGTAACACCAGTTGCAGCTGTAAGTCAAGGTGGAAAAGTGTGTTTTATATGTAAGTTATAGGTAAAGTAACAAGAAGTATGGATGCCTGCCTTGGTCCTGGTTGGGAGGTTATGGACTTGTTCATCCCATGGATTGTTACTGCAAATATCCCTTTAGAAAGGGAGGTTCTTAGAAAATTGAGTTAAAATTTTAGCTAAATTAGTAAAAAGCTTGAAGTTCACTTTTCTGTTATTGGTATCAGCCAAGGACCCAATACGTCCAGCTGCTAAAAACATCAAGGCTTAAATTATAATATTGCCCAATTTGAACCAAATTTGGTCTTGTAGGAAAAAAAATCTTAAAAGGTGAGCATGTCTTTTTAATGAGATGGCTGAAAGCAAGGCTCAAGTTAATGCTGTTGTTTCTCTTGACTGTATATTCTGCTCCGACCTTAGTGGGCGGGTCAGGAGCTGTTGAGGGTTTTTCCTTTTCAGCTGGAGCGGTTGTGTGCAGATGTAGCAGAGCAGCTGAGGAGTCATTGCATGGGTTGGTGGTGTCACACATGGTTGAAGGAGAGGCATATATATATATATATATATATATATATATATATACAGTCTGCAGTGCTGAGGCAGGTCTCAACAATTTGGGGGTGTTTGGTCTCTGGGATGGTCAGCTGCATGGCATTTTGCCTGGTGGGAGTCAGGACATGAAAGACTTGAGGGCGTGGTGGCTGGAGGGTGGAGGAGAAGAAGGGGCATGAGTGCACTTGATGGAGTGGGATGAGAAACAAAGGGGCCACTGTGAATTTGGATAAAAGCAGGAATTATGCTTGGGAATGAAGGGCACAGGGCACAGATCTGTACAAAATCAAATGTCCTTGGTTTCAACTGAATAGAATTACTCCAAATAATTTTTATTTCCCTGGCAATTAGTTTAAAACCTTTGGAGCGTGGTGGCTTAAGACCCTTGGGTTTGGCCACACAACTGACAAGGCTTAGTCTGTGGCTCCAGCAGCTTTCCCAGCAGGAGCAGCCACCTCTCTGTGCAGGCTCTTGTGCTGCCCCTTGCACCATGTGCATGACTGCCTGGTGATGTGGGAGAGTGATCTGGTGGAAAATGAGGATGGGCAGCAGGGCAAAGAGGCAGAGGTGCTTCACTTGCACAGCTAGAGCTGAAGGAAGCCACCAGTGGATTTTCTACAAGGAAAGGCACTCTCCAGAAGCCTCAAGTCCTAGGGAGCTGGACACACAACTGAGAATCTGGGCTGGAGGTCTCTGTTACTGAAATGCCATGTGCTTTAAATAGTTCATTACTGTTACAAGCCCAGGGTTTCTCAGGCTTGACTCTGATCATTGAATAGGCAAAGGAATTCAATGACATTTGGTGCTAATGTTTTTTAAAATAGAAATGCATGGCATTTATGAGAAATCTGTGAGAATGGGAGCTGAGGGGAAGAGCAAGGGAAGGAATTTGTAGTTTTTCCTGTGTCTATATAATTCCCTCTGGAACCTCATGTTTGAGTGAGTCTGCTAGGCTTTTCAAAGCAAAGGCTTACACTTTTCCTTCAGTTTTTTACTTTTTAGATGCTTTAAACACAACTGCACGATAGTTTGTACAGGATCAAGAAAAGAAATACCACATAGGGGAGCTCTTGACATCTTCTGATAATACTCCCTTTCAAACTGTAACAATACAACTTTAGGAGCATTTAGTTGAATAGTTAATGGAAAAGTAGGTATTACATGTTAGTAACTTGTATCATCACTAGATCCAAAGTCAGTTTCTGTATTTCATACAGAGTATTTGGAAATATTTATTTCTGCCTTTCTTTTTCAAAACTCTGAAATAAGCTGGTTTTGTGCTAGTCAAACCAGACTAAATTAAAGTTCAATTTGTTTTTAATTCTGGAGAACGTTTTTCACTCAGTCACATAAGATTTTGTATTTTCACTGTACTTTATTAATTTAAGTACTTTCCAGCTTCCTCTAAGGTAAGTAATGTTCTCACTTAGTGAGGGCAGGGACTTTCCTTGGGCTCTCCTTTCCTCCTAGTTCACTTATTACGGAAATCTCAAGGCATGTGAGCTACTTGAAAGAGTGTTTCAGACTTGGAAAATTGAAACAGAGACATAATTAGTAAGGAAAGAAAGGATAAAATCTAAGACTCCTACAGCTCCTGTTCTATGGTTCTAAACTTTAAACTCTCTTTTCAGAAAGACAACAAACTACAGAACTGAAAGAACATAGGTCACTTGTATGAAACCTTAGCCTTTGAGGGGTGTGGGATACTCCATGGGTGTTGGTAGGAGGATGCTGTTGGGTTTGTGCATAAGCATGTGCAGAGATGGGATTGGTAATACATTCTGAGATCTAGATATCGAGCTTACCTCCTGATCTTCAAGGCTTCTGAAAGACAGTATCTTTAGCTACCTACAGTTTGTGTTCCTAATGGAATGATGCATCTTTGAAGTCACAACAACACCTAAAATATCTGCCTTAATTCCTGCTCATTTAGTAGTGCTTGGGTGGATGCCAGTATAAGACTTTCAGGGTTTTTTGTTCTGTTTTTTACTTCTTAATTCTATGATACAAACACTAATTCAGAAACCAAGTTCTGGCTTAATATAAGTTACCACCATACTCAGCTCACAGTTGTGAGCTGTTTTAAGGGGCAACAATTTGGAAAGGCACAATTCAAGCATTTAAATGGCTGTCAGTCTCAGCAGAGGCATCAAAAGAGTTGGTTTTTTTCTTTCTTGTAGGAATGATTTACTCTGGGTGATTATGCTCTCAGACTGTGAGCTGCATCTGTGCGTCCAAAAAATCATGAAACCTTTAATCAAAGCCTTTCTGTGGCATAAGCACTGAAAATCTGAATTCTTGTGGGTTCACTTGTTTAAAGACACAAATAAGGAACCTTAAATTCTCAGGCAATCACGTGATTCTCAGAAGTGAGATGACCTCTGAAAGCAATATCAGATAAATGTTTTTTCATATATGTGTGTATAAGGCTTTTATAGCAACTTTTGCATTTCATCTTGCACACTTAATAAGTTTTTATGAAACTGAAGAAACAAAAGAAGTATGATTTTAAGAGTTTCCTAGGTGGAATTGTGTTGAATTAGCCTTAAGGCAGAAATACTTCTCAGTATGTGATAAACTGAGATTTCACCTGTCAGTATGAAAATGTGCATCATTTTGAGGGGAGGGTTATAAATGAAAAGAGCACTCTTGGTGAAGTATCTTGAAACAACAGTAATGATTTCTTTTGGTTTCACAATCTCTATCATTCAACGAAAAAATATTTTATCAAAGCACAATTATTCTCTAAACAAAGAGAAATTAACTCCCCCACCCAAAAAAAAAAAGTGAAACAGTTGAATTTAAAGCCTCCTTATCTTTTCAAAACAGAAGGATGATGACATTGAAGAGGGCGATCTCCCTGAACACAAAAGGCCTCCAGCACCAATAGATTTCTCAAAAATTGATCCAGGCAAGCCTGAAAGCATCCTGAAGCTGACAAAAAAAGGGAAGACTTTGATGATGTTTGTCACAGTGTCAGGAAATCCCACAGAAAAGGAGACGGAAGAAATCACCAGCTTGTGGCAGGGCAGTCTCTTCAATGCAAACTATGATGTGCAAAGGTGAGCTGTTCTGCACAAGGTTTTTGCCTTTTCAGAACACTTTCTTTCTTCCTGGCAACCTTTTCAACTGTTCATCCTTTGCCATGCCCCAGCTCCATCATCCATTACTATTTATTTTGTTTCTGTAGCAGTTTATATGCCAATTAGTTTCAAGTCATGCTACAAAACTTGTGGTGTGGTGCAGAAATCTCTTTAATGCTTATGCACCATGTATAGACCAAATTCTTTTTATTTCAGTATGTTTCAGCTGTTTATCAGTTCTAGCTGCAGTAGTTTGCCTTTATGTGCTTGATGGAAAACATCACACTCTGAAGACTTGTCACCACAAAAGGCTTTTTGTTCGCCTGGCTGAAAAACGTGACGTTTTTCTCTCCGACAGAGAGCATCATTTTGAAACAGAAGAATGTTGCACTCTTGCATTGAGGCTGAGAAGGATTGGAATAAGTGTATAAAGCAAATCTAATGCTTATTAGTGTGGTTTACATGATGCCAAATTAGTTTTGAATTTGTTTCCTTATTCTTACTTCCTTGGTTATTTATATACTTCATATATTTTATTCTTAAATGTCCTAGAAGGTTGTTCTCTTGTCCCCATCCCCATGCAACAACAAGACCAGCTTCTTGCACTTAAACATATGCCTCCGTCATGGAGGGTCTCTGAGCAAATGCTGGAGTGTTTGAAAAGCACAGAGTTAACTGAAAGAAATACGATTTTTTTCCTCCAGGTTTATTGTTGGTTCCAATCGGGCCATCTTTATGCTGCGGGATGGTGGCTATGCCTGGGAGATCAAAGACTTCCTGATAAATCAGGAAAGGTGTGCAGATGTTACTCTGGAAGGTCAGGTTTATCCTGGCAAAGGAGCAGACGGAAATGAGAAAGTGAAAAACAAAACAAAACCTGAAAAAGCAAAGAAGAAAAAAGACACAGAGAAGAAATCTAATGGCATCAAAGAGGACAACCGAGCAACCACCCATAGAGAGGAGCTATGACAGCCATGGTACCCAGACTGGATCCTGCTCTGCTGCTCCTTGAAGGGAATCTCCTGATGAGTCCTGGGTTTATTGGAGTAGGGAGGAAGGAAGCAGAGACTACTGAGGTTTAAATTTGTGTTGAAATTCACCTGTTTACTCATTGCTGTTGGCCATTTGTTTAGTTACAGGAAAGGTGATGCTTCATGCCAGCAATTGACTGCTTTAGTTTGTAATTTTTCTATGCTTTTGTTGTTGTTTAAAATTAGCATACAAATCTGTGTGTCTAACGTCACAAATTTAATTTAAGTCGAAAAAAAAGAATCATGGTCTCAGAACACAGTGGTGTTTATCTGTAGTAGCTGTGTCCATCTTGGGTGTGCAAATGATTGGCTCACAGCTGCTGTCAGAGAGCCAAATGCAGCATGAAAAGATTCTCTTGGAAGATGGTTTGATTGATGCAGTTGGCACAAAACTGCCCAAAGTTGCAAAGAATAGTGGCCAAAGATGCCTGAAATGACAGGGTTTAGGACATGCTTGGTTAGACTGCCTGTTTCTTTAAAATAAACTTAATCTGTTCTGTCCCAAGAAATCTCTGACAGTGCTTAGGAGCATGATGGAAGCTAGATAGGTACTCAGCTAATGCACTCCAGATCTGTACAGAAAGGACACTCTGTGCCCTTCAGAAGTAAATGGAATCACAGCACCTGCATGAGCAGTATCAGGGTGAAAAGAGAAGACAAATCCAGGGCATTCAGGTTGCTCCTGCTGCTTAAGGACTGTGCCTGTGGAAGCAGATGTTCCGTGTGGCCCTTTACCCAGGCAGTGATCTGGAAGAATTAGCTTTAACTCTGAAGGTAATTTGGTTTACTGATTTTATGTTTTGTTTAAATATTTGAAAAAGCACAGAGTTAAACTTTGAGTTAGGCATATCACTTACTGATACTTAATAACCAGCTTTTGGTGGTTTTGATTTTTGGTACAGATTCGTGACTGATGTGGTTGATTGTAAATGACCACTTGATATATGGGAGCAAAGACTTTGCATAATTGGGGAGGTTTTATAATTATTCAGATTGTATTCAGTCAAATGCATTGCTTAGAATTGTTTCCCTTCTACCTTACTCCCAGTTAGGGACTAAATGCACCGAGTAGTGTGGTCCACATCATTTTGCAGAGGACGAGCACAGTAGAAGCTGTCTTCATTCAATACTAGTAAGGTGTTACTTTTTCTTTAAGGTGCTAAAATCCAAGTGTTTTGGATAAAAGGTCCTAATTGAACCATAATGGTTGATCTTGTGGAATACTTCGATATCAAAAGTACAAAATTGTGACTGAGCCCTTGTTCTAAAATAAAAGATGGCACTAAACGTACTGTTTCACAGAGTAGTAAAACATTTTAAATACATCCATGTTTGGTTACGTATTAAAGAGGCAGACTAACTCATCTTTGGTTTCTTTATGTAAGGACTAAATTATGTTGATGAAGGTTCCAGTTGCTTAATTTTATTTAATTTTGATTATATTTGTATGAATTTGGGGTTAAAGAAACCTTTGCAGCTGCACTTCATTGAACAGGTCTGTGCCTGTTTGAGTGCAAAATTAAAATTTATTTCTTCAGGATTAACTATTACTTTTTATATTCTGCTACTAATCCAGATGTGCAGTGGAGTTGAGAAGAGGCTCAGTAGATACTTGGATAGTTGTGTGCAGTCCAGTTCTTGTCCATAACTAATTTATCATTTGGTCACATATTCTGGGTTTGCACCACCTTTTGTAAACAATGTTGCTTCTCATCTCAAGGGAAGAACAAAGGTCAGATGAAACTATAAAAATGAAATATTAATGAGTTTTTGCTTTTCACAAGTTACGGTATAGAGATGACAATTCAGATTTTGATCAGAAATGCATGGAAGTTCAATTTTCTGTTTCTCCTAATGTCGTTATTTCTTTTTTGATCAAATTGGGTTTGAGACTGTTGGAGAAACAATAACTACACTATAGCTATAGCCTAGCTTTTGAGTATAGATACTTCAGTCATTCATAAATCTATATTTACAGTAGTTTGGGTCTTTCCCCTTTGTAGTTAAAAGGAGTTTTGCTAAAATTCAACCAGCCAATTGACCAGTTTTTTTTATGTGGTTATTTCTGAGTCAGTTGTCTATGCCAAATGCAGGTATGTCTTGTGCCACATAGCTTATTCAAATTTCAAAGTATTAGGGGTTTTTTTGTTTGGTTGGTTTTTGCGTGTTTTTTTTTTAAGGCTTTAATCTATGTGATGACCTTGCAGGTGCTTTTTGCTGTAAAACACAAAATGCAGCCTTCACATAGGTTTCTTTTGTTGCCTCCACTTTTTCTTCTTGCTTTTTTCATCCTTTACACTCAACAAGTACTGAAATATACCAGTAAGTGTAATGTGGCAGTCTGGCAGGCACTGCTTTACCCCAGCCAATCTTTCCCTGCTATTGCAGTTCATTACTCCAGAATAACTTGAATTGCCTTTTTTCACTGGTAAAGGCTTTGAGACAGTTGCACTTGTCCTGGGACAGTGTTGCATAACCAAATGTTTAGTGATGATTTAAGAAGCCCAAACCCTGTCAACACACACAAATATATGCATATATCAAAATAAATAACCTCAAAAAGTTTCTTAAGGTCGTTAATCTCCTATGGGTACCTCAGAAGATGGATTCTTCATTGGAGGCTTACCAGACTTCCAATAATAGATTTTTTTGGCTCCACGTAGAGGACATTCAGATACCTCCTTTAAAACTAATTTCAACAAGTAGGTGGTAATTATGGCACATACTATTTCCTTTTTTTTTAGTTCTATGCAAAGGTATGTGGAAAATCATCTGTTTTCATGACAGCAAAACTACTGCTGTCTCTCAGCTTAGTGTTTACTCTGTTCTAGTGCTATAACTAACTTTTCTGAACTATTGTTAAATTTTTAACTCAGCTGTCCTACTCAGAAAAAACAGTTTGTCATTGATACTACACAGGATGTGGTTGCACTTTGTGAAAAATTTCCAATGGACAATCAACTTTTTATATAATAAAATACTGGAAAAAATATTATGGATTTTGTTGATCCACGGGTTTTCTTTAAGTTGTTATAGCATAAACTACAACAGGATTTCTGATATTAACTTAAGATTCAAAAGCTCAAAGCATTTCTCTAAACAGTCAGGCCAGCCTTGACTTCCAAGAGAATCTGCATTCCTGTCACTGTTCCTGAACTCCTTCAGTTTTTTCCCAAAAAGGAAATCATAAATTAAAACACGATTTTGTAAAGATATGGAACAACCTACTTTTATCTGATATTTTGCCACTATTCTCAAGGGGTTTATGGCAAGGCTTAGAAATTATTTCCATTCTTTTATCTCTGGCTCATTTCCTTTTTTATTCAGGAAGTAACATTGCCTTTTCCAGAGGGGTTTTTTTTGTTTGTTTGTTTTTTTTTTTTTTTAATTGCATCAGATGTTTACAGAAATTCAAAGAACCTGTGCCTGAAGAGTGGGGATGCCTCTGTTTTTTAAATGCCTAATTCATTGATACTCAAGATTGCCATCCTATTAGGTCCATTGATACCCTTCTGTTTGATAATTCTTACTCTGGGATAAAATGAACTATTTTTGAATATCACTATTTTCTGTCTTTTATAGTGTGCCCTTTTAACAGGGCACTGAATTTGAGTAGTATCAAATTCGGGTAATATCAAACTGCTTGTATTCAAGAAAGAAAAATCACTCCACTTGGCTTTTTGGATGATGGTATTTTTTCTCCTGCAGTAGTCAGGTAGTCGAAGGGGGTTGGACACACTGTGGCTCTGGAGCAGAAGAGCTCTGTGCAGAGCAGTTTTTGATTAGCATTTAAAAAGCTGCTGTAACACAACAATCAAGCTTTGCACACTGCCAGGCTTTAGCCAAGGACAGCTGGTAAATGCTTTGTTCCTTTCCCATGTGATGTTACTTAACAGACCAGAATCGATACTGGCTGGGTTATCAGGGGCATTACACCAATTGTATCTGTGATATGAAAACTAGTTCTGTTAACCATCATTTAAATTAACAATAATAGTAATAACTGATTATTTTTAATTGGTGTTATATAATTATTATAATTGTTACATAGACATTGGTATTTTGGGAGGGGAAAATGGGACAGTTAAAGGAGCTTCAGCCTCTTCCCCATCTTACTGGCAAAGGCTTCAGCTTCTCAGAAACAGAAACATCTTTCGTTATTACTCTGGAATTGCCGTGTCTGTGTTGCAGTGGGGCAGAAGGCACCCTCATTTTTTTTACAGAAGAGTGACTGGAATGCACTAATTCATGAAGTTTATAACCCAGACTTTTTTTTCCTGTAGGTAATTTATTGATACCTCCAAAAAACCTGTGAGCCCATCTTTAATGCCTATAACATCTGCTGCTTTTAAACTTAATTATCAGTTGTGTCTGAACAGAGGCTGGACTTCTGAGTTGACATCCTGCCCACTAATTTTGTGGGAAGCACTGACCAGAACATTGGGCACTCATTAAATCATTAATATTTAAATCAGTTCGGCTGCCTTAATTGGTGGCAGAGTTACATGTCATCAATGCCCTGTGTGCATCAGGAGGTGAACAGCAAGGCCCTGGAATTTGCATGCAAGGTGCAAGGATTAACAGCACCGTGAAGTGACCTGGATCTTGCTGTAACTTACATAAAGTTTTCTCTGGAGTGAGGAAAACTGAATTATATAGGAATAATTTCCAAGAATTTGGAATAATTTCCAGAATTTCCATGGGTGTATTGAAAACAAGGTCATGGTTGAGCACTTGCTGAGTCAGTAAAGAAATCAGCAAAAAGGGTTAATAGGTGTATTTATGCGACCATTGCTATTATTTCTGAGATTCATGCCTGCAGGCCATTTTGTATATATTTTTTTTTAACTTGTCCTTAATGTAACTCTATTCAACTTCTTTTGCAAAAAAATTAGAATGAGTCAATTTTCATCTCCTCATCTAAAATATTTCAGAACTATCCAAAGTAATGCAAATTTGAAATTACATGAGACTTTTATATGAGTATTTTATTATTCATCCTGCCAGTTGTATCCACAGCCGTGCCCAGTGACTTGCCAACCCTTGACAGTCAGCTGCTGTACAGCATGTTAATCACTGTGTGGACTTTAGATAATTGCACTTATAATAGGATGGAGTTGCCAGGGAGCTTAATGGAAGCACAGACATGCAAATGCTTTGGCATTTAAGACAGCAGTTGAGCACAAGATTTTGAAAAAACAGCTTTCTTGGCTTTAATGTGGGTGCCAGGTAGTTTGTTGTGAACTAATGAGCTGTGTAACCTAATGAGGGAAAGACTGCTTTCCATTTTATCACCACTCCCAACCTCTGTTCCCACATCGCATCCCCATTTAAGCCATATTGCTCAGTTCTCAGATAACCCAACTAAGGCCTGAAATGTATTTCAGCCTCATTGTTATTTGTGTCAGTAGTGATTAGCCAGGACAGTCTCACTTTCTGGGATGAGAAAATCAACTCTAGATTTGTAATCAGAGCAGACCATGTTCAAGAGATGTAGCTGTACCACTTGAGTACTGGAGCTGCTCCACTGGAAAGCAGAAATAAAAGTCAAATCAGCTGCATTAATTTCCTTAGGTGTTGCTATCAACTGACAGGCCCTTTGCTTTCAGGTGAGGTATCTGTGCTTCAAGAAACATTATCCGGTGCTACTCATCCTACACTAACACAGCAGGAGAGGAGATGAAGCTATGGTGGTGCTGGTAATCTCATCACATTACCCCCCTGGCAAAGGAGGAGAGAGACTTACTTGTAAGAGGCTTCCTCCCGAGCAATTTTCCTGTTGAATCCCGGCTCTGTTCCCTTATCACAGGCCCCTTACCATGTCCTGATAGTGCTGAGACACTCCAGCTGATCTTTACACTGAGAAACTGCAAACCGATCCACAAAGTGCTGGAGCTCTCCCTGGTGTTTTGTTTTTAAGATTATACAGTAAGTATACGTGCTGGGTTCAGCTCCGTGGCTGAGGGGTCACCACAGGGAGGAGCTTCTGAAGGTGTTTTGTGAGAAAGCCATGCAAGAAGAAGGAAGGGTGCGGCTGCCGTGGTGGTTTGTACACATCCCTCCCCCATCCTTTGGTCACAAGGTGGGATGGCAGAACAGTCCCTCAGACAGCTGCTGGGATCGTCCTTCCAGGGCCATCCAGCCCTGCCAGGCTGAAAAGGCCCGGACACCTCACAGCAGCTTCAGCTTCTGGTGGAGGTGATGGACTGGCTGCTCTGAAACACTTGCAAGGGTTGCATAAAAAAACACTTAATTTGGGGGCACAGGCAATCTGTCTCCTGTGCTCCAGAGGACTGGGAAGAATCAAAGCTCTGTGAAGCAGAGGAAGGAGCATCCCTACATCTCGTAACTGGGAGCAGAAGCTGTGACAGCTCAGTTTGGCTCTTGTTATCCAGAAGAGGCTCAGAGTGTGGCGCTCCTTGCTGTGCCCAGGAGGAGGAGGTGCTGAGAGCCCAACGGGAGCGAGCCTTGGCGTGGCCACGAGAGGGCGCGCGCGGACGGGGAACGGCCTGGGCCAGTGAAAAATTAATATATAATATAATGTAATGTAATGTAATAAATATAACATAACATAACATAACATAATATAATATAATATAATATAATATAATATGTAATATACTTATTATATATTTATTTATTATACATCTAAAATACATTATAATATAATATGTTATAATGTGGCATTTCTGGACATGGTTTAGCGGTGGACGTTGGAATACTTGGTTACGACTGTTGTACTCAATGACCTTAGAGGTCTTTCCCAAGTTAATTCCATTCTCTTCTAGTCTATAAAACCCTTTTTAATAACTTATATTAGCTTTATAATATATAATCTAAATATTAAAATATATTGTATTAAACTTATTACAATATATTTTATTGCACATATTAAAATATGTTATATTTTTGTGCTTTTCAGTCTTCGGTAACAGATCCACTCATCCCCGTCCCTAGTCCCATATACACGCACACACACAGAGCTGCAATGGCACAGCAGTGATGTCTGCCTGCGTGTTGGCAGGAGTTAGGGGGAGCCCTCTTCACATCTCCGTTTGAACCCTTTGAGTGGGAAGGGTGCATTTCCAGTTTCCTGGCCTGTCATCCAATAGTCCCCCACCTGCCCCAGTTACAGGTCTTTCCCCTGGCTGCCTTCTGTAATATCCCCCTTCCCATTCCCATCTCCTTCCCTTCCTGTCTCCCACTCTCAGATCCTGCAGCTGTGACTGGGCAGGCACTGAAATGTGCTGTGGTCTGTGTGAACTGGCCAGCAAATGCACACAGGAGTTGCTTGTCCCCCTGGGTTTTGTCTTCTGAAATAAGTAGGGAGACAAAAATAAAATAAGAAATTTGCACTGAATATTTATTTTGATAAACATTGTGTACTCCAAAAAACTACATGTTATTTCAGTTGTAAGCCACAATCTTTTGGAAACAACGTCCCAAGAGCTCTTGTCATCATAAACCCGACAGTCAATGCACCACCATGGTCTGTGGACATAGAGAGCTTTCAAGTGCAAAGCAGATTATCAGAAAAGACACATTGCAGACCTCCTTAAAAACCTGGATGATGCTCAACTCCAGTAAAAATGCTTCATATGTCTTCAATTTAGTTGTCTTAGTGCCATTGTAATAAATTAATAGAAAATATATCTTTTTTTCATTGGAAAGTCTATAAGAAAATGTACAAACATCTAACTCCGAAAAAGGACCAGCTGTTTCGGCGACAGGTAAAACAAGCATTTGAACAGAGGCAATAAAACCCAACCATCCAAACAAACAAAGAGACAAACAAACAAAATGCAATCAAAAAACCCCCTCTCCACCAATGGCAACTGTGTAGGCAGTAATAAAACCTTACAGAGAGGGTCACTGCAGCTTGTGCAGGGGCTGTACAGGATGGGCAGAGAACAAGCACTCAGGGCATTCACTAGTCAGAGTGTGCAAGTGCAATTTCTACAGCAGTCGAAGTTCTGACAGGAATCATATGGCACAAAGCTCTTGCTGACTGGCAATAGCACCAGGCTCCATCCTGGCTCCAGAGGATGCTCTGACTGACACCAGTGGGAGCCCTGGGCATTTCCCTGCCATGGCTGTCCCAGCACACAGCCAAGGTGCTGTGCTCTCCCTCGGGCTGACAGCCTGCAGTGATTCCCTGCTCCACATTCACAGCGTGAGACCCACCCCAGCTCCAAAACAGGCCCCATGTGGCAAGCTCAGCATGGGAGAACAAGCTGCTTGAAAATTTTCTTCTCTTAACAATGTGAGATCTTTTAGGAAAGGAAAAGAAAAGAGTTTTTCCTGGAGCCAAGTCTTGTGATTTCACCCTGAGAATTCCCAAAACAGTAAAATAAGAAGCTACACTTCAGCACAAAGGCAGCATGCTCCTAGAAGCTGAACAAAGCAGTCTAGGGGATATTCCAGCTGGTGGGATTCTCCTGGGCATTTACACACTCACAGGGAGCAAGAGAGGGGAAATGGCCATGGCCAGTGTGGCACTGCAGATGGCAACCCCTGCACTGGGGCTTGTACAAAGCCCAGTCCCACTCCAGGCACATTCAAAGCCCAGCTTTCCTGCCCACCATCTGCTAAATGCTCATGAAAAAATATTCCTGCTTTGGTCCATCTCCTGGAAGCAAGTGTGTTCCACCAACACCATTGCAATAGCACTTACTGCTCAGGGCAGGGAAAAGGTTTAGACAACCCAAACTGACAGACCCAAGGGAATTCCTGTTACTCTGTTCCCTTGATTTCATGGATCTGGCACTGTTTTGGCTATCATGGGACATTAGATAAATGTTTTGGAGGATCATGATTGTAACACCAGTGAGACTGACTCTTTCATGGAATAATTTGTGACATTCCCAAACTATCACAAGAATTTTGGAGAAAAAACAACCCACCTTATTTGCTGTTTACAAGTGTTGCCCCTACACTCTGTAAATGGCACAAATGCCTAAGGAGCATTCAATAAGAGACTCTCATTGGGAAGCTGGGCGGGAACACTTGGCTCTTCTTTTTTTTTTTTTTTTTTAATACAACACACATGACACTCAGTGAATTCAAGACAATTCTATAGTAAGTATGAAAAGAACATTTCCAGTTTCAAAACCCAGGAGAGGCTTGAGGGGAATGTAACCTACAGTACTATCTAAATTTTGACTTTCACAGCAACTGATCTAAGCCAGCATCTGCCCAGCCTTTGGAATGACACACAAAATCCTTGCTTGCTAGTCTAGCTGCAAGGTAGCATTTTGGATACTGTGGGGAAAAAAACAACTTAATTATGCAAACAAAATAGCCACCAACAATTAGAATAATTTATGTGGCAAAGGAGACAGGCAGAGGTGAAGTAAGGAAAAAACCTCAAGTACTTGGGCGGGCAAAATTGACATTCTTTGAAAAATCTCATCATGATGTCTTTCACACTTCCCCCCCTGCCCTTAGATTTCTTTGAACAGCCACAGCCTCCAGAGACGCCTTCATGGTATTTCTGGGCAACTGACAGATATATCACTAAACACTAGAAATGCTTTCAGTGTTTTACAAGATAATGTTTAACTTTTCAGCTTCAAGAGATGCCCCTATAAAGTCCTGATTCACTCTGCTCTGCCTTCATTACCCAGATATTGGTTTGAAGCAGGGGGAAGGAGGTACAAGACATCTAAGCAGTGCATTGGGGTTCCCACTTTAATTCTTCATTCACCAGGTCAGACCTCATCCAGGTCTCTTGTAACTCTTACAGGAGGACCAAGGCAGTAACATCTTAAGCCTGAGGACAGGATCAGAAAGCAGCACAGCAGAGCAGTCTGATCCTGTTCCCTCTGATGTCCTGCAAAAGGCAAGAGCAGCTCACCCCATTTGATGCTAAATAAGGTAGGTCCCAGTATTCCTAGTTAAAAATTGGAAGCCTTGAATGGGATGGCTTTGACTGGCAACTATAAACTGATCCTGAATGTTATTATACAGATGGAAAGGCTGTATGGGAAAGGCTGAGAAAAATACATGTGCTAAGTGACATTGCTCTCCTTCTAGCCTGCAGCCCCTTGTTGAACGAAAATTTCCTATTTGCACAACCACTATTAAAACTCCTTGATCCATAGGAAAAACACAGTTTTCTGAGGAAGCAGAAACAGGCAGTTTCATCAGTCTCTGGTGACATGTTTTGTCCACTCTTTCTGTCAGCTCTTCCCCAGCTATGTGCTGTGGGTTGCATGTACAACACACACCCCAAAGAGCTCAACAAACCTCACAGAAGCTTTAGGAGAAATGCTTTCTGTCCAGTTACGCTTCCCAGCATCCAGGCAATCACTCAAATACACTCATTTTACCCCAGATTGTCAACCAGTCCTTGAACTGCATTCCATGTCTATGTGAGCAGCTAGTTACACTATGGCAAAGAAAAAGTCTTCAGACAACTTAGAGGCTGGTAAAAGCAATAATCCACGATGGTCTTCAGACCAAGAACTCCCCTTCAAGACACAGCACTAAAGTCAGTCTGTCCCAGTCTGTCAGTCTGTCTGATAAAACCAGCATCTGGTGAAACAGCTCAGACCTTGCTCAGTGCCACGAGAGCTGGCCTTGGTGCCCAAGCCAGCCGGAGCTGCCAGCACAGAGCACACACTGGTCACAGAGGGAGGCTCTTCTGTCACGTGTGGCCTCTAGCTACTTACAGTGAGATTTCTTTTTGAACAGCAACAACAACAACAAAATGCTACACTGGTGGCGCAGGCAGGTGCAGCCTGGGCAGAGTGGCCAGTAGTCCATCCGTCCGTCCATCCATCCCACAAGGCAGTCCTGGCAGCCAGGAGGCACAGCAGGGTGTCCTCACAACTTCATTTTCTTCACCACAGGAATTGGCAGTGCTTGGTAGATTTTAGCTGAGTCCTCGTTAGTGACCAGTTTCACCCAGACAGGGCGGAAGCTGCCTTTGAAGCCAACAAAAGCCATTTTTTCTGCAAATCAGAGCAAATATATTTGGAGTGTGCCAGGACTGCACCAGAAAACACCTGTGTGCATGGCTACACCCCATGGCTGGAGGGGTGCAGGTGCACAAGAGCCAGTATAACACACACACAGCCCAGATGGAATCATGCCAAAATCTCGTAGAGCTGACTGGAGTAATGTGCACATGGAGCTATATTCTAGTGAAATATGGGATGCTCTGAAATCGCTATGCTTTGTGCTATCAAATCAGAATGTTTCAAGAGAAAACCAGCTGAAAATAAGTTCAGACAAGTAAAAAATCCTGGTTTGGGGCATTTAATGGGGGAAAAGGAGCAATAGTCCTATTATTAAAAGGTCTTTTCATTTAAAATTAAACTGGAAAGTCAAACCCCCTGAGTTATTTATTTCTAACAACAACTGCCAGAGTTCTTTTTCCATTTACAGTTTTAAACTCAGCGTGTTACCCAAAGCTGCAGTGGATACAGCCTTTCTGAATAAATAAATTTCTGGTCCCAGGATGTTTGAGCACATAAGATGATTGATGTTTGATAAGAAACAAGCAAGGTGAAGTTTAGAAGCAGAAAAAAAGGTCCCTTTACTGGAATCATGGGAGGTTAGAACTGAGTTTTTAAAAAGTGGTTACCTTTTAACCTAAAACCCTCTCCTGCGCCAAGTTTCTCCAGTACTTTAGTCCATGGTCCTCTTGAAATGAATCTTCCTTTAGATGTCACCAGCACTATGGAGCTGAAGGAAACAAAGAGATGTGTAAAAGGATGAAGAGTCAGAACACATTCCTTGCTTGTTTGTCCTGAGCACTGGTAACTCCTGCCTGTGTGTTCAGACACCTATGAACTACAGTGGCCTCAGCTTTAATGGTTTTCAATGCTTTCCAACACTCTGGTTATAGATTATTTTTCCAGTCATGCAAAACCCATTAGAAAGCAGACAGAAGCCACATTTTTTTATTTTTAAACATAGTTTTCTAGGATGATTTAAATGTTTCCAACCTGCAGTTCCATCCTGCTTTGCTTAGGAAGACCCATCTTCTCCCTGGGATGCTCTTAGCAAGTCTCAAATAATTTCTTGTTCTTTCATTAGTAGATTAAACCTGAAGAAATTCACTTCTCTGAGACTTTTGCTGGCCTGATGCTTTTCCTTTCAGTGTGCTTCTGTTTAAAAAGTGTATTAATATTATTACTACTATTACTGACCAGGAACTGGATTTAGCCAGGATTGAGATTGGGTTTTTTGTAAGGCAGGATGATGGCTTCTCTGAAAAGACTTCTTATTCTTTTTATGAAAGTGAGCAACTACCATGCTTCCCTGAAGTATCCACTGTGATGTGATTTTTGCAACCTCTAGCATTATTTAAGACAATAGAAACACATCTGATTCCACCTGCATGACACCCTGCTCAAACTTTCCCCAAGTCTCTGGAGTAAATGCCAGAACAATATCCTATTGATCTGCCCACAAATCAGATGATTTTTCAACAAAGCACTCATATTTGTATTAAAAGTTACATATCAGAATTAAAATCCAAACAGATTTAATAACAATTAAATATATTCACTTCCCACAAGCTAAAATGAGAACAACCACTTTGGTTAATGGGTTTCTGATGTGCTTCCAATTCTCCTTCCAGCAGAAGAAGCCATTGTCCTCCAAGATGCAGGAACATCTACTGGCTACTTAATACCTCTTTCCAAAACTCTCCATTCCTGGCTGCCCAAACTTAAATTATAAAAGAACCCAGCCTTTAGGTCTGTGCAGGGGAACATGCAAAGGGGAATGTATTTTATTAGTGGAACTATCTGCAATTTGAGAGAATATACAGGCAGTAAAATATGCAAGCTGTGCATATCTGTATAGATCAGTGCTTTGTGAATTGAAGTCTGCAGTTTGTCTATAACCCACAATGTAAATGTAGCTTTGCAGTTTATTAATCGCATGCAGCTCTGCAAGTTATCTGGGCTCAATCAGTCTCTAAATCAAAGAGTTTGCATCCTGCTGCTGCCTGCATGTCCTGCACACATTTGGGCCCTTTTTGAGTCATCAGGTACAAAAACATGTTGTTGGGTGTCTGGCCCATGTAGGGTGATAAAATCCAGGAAAAACATAAGTGCTATGCAGCATTCTTGTACATTGCACCTGAGTGACGACAGATTGTTTACTCACTGATCTTTGATGTTGTTGACATAATTTTCTATCTGTGCTGGGATTCCTTGTAGAATGGAGTTTTTGAATGTTACTCGATCAACAACTTTTCCATGATGTCCATCAATCACAACCAGTTGGATACCCTCATCAGTAAGGAAAAACCTGACACCGTCAACCTGCGCAGGGGGAGAAATACTCTTGATCTATCACAGTATCGCAATTGCAAACAACCACCTGTAAGAAGCACTGCTAGTTTCGAGTCATCAGTCTGTTCTTTCCATCCAAGGGCAGAATTCTAGGTCTCTGAGGTCCAGCTGTCCTGCCTAGTAGAAAAAGATACAGCCTTTTTTTTTTTTTTAAAAAAAAGCAGAAGTGACCTGACTCTAACTCTCCATGATAACTTTGCAAGCAAGTTTTCCATGACAATGAAGCGAACGCCTTAGAATTGCACCCCATTAAGTTCATTGAGAGGGTTTGCTCACCTCAATGTATGCAAAGTCATCCTTTAGGTGGAAGTACTGTTTCTTATAAGTTTCTATTTTCACTTCTATTAGGTGGTCCTTGGTTTTCTGTTTGCAAAACAAAAAAACACAGATTTTCTAGTGAGAATGTCCATTATCTGAACATTGCATTTTCAATGAAAACATTTTAAACCTTGAAATTCAATCAACAAGGAAGCTACATAATAAGCACTGACTCGCCAAATTAAATTGCTAATGAAACTGGGCACAATGGTGACCTCTCTGCTCATCCTGTCACCAGTTAAATTGTTTCACCAAATGACAGAGTTATTCTCACTTTGCAGAACAGACACATAATTCTCTGAGGCTTTGCTGTGCATTCCGGTTTCAAGGGTGATGAGTGAAAAAAACCCAAATAACCAAAAACCAGAAAAGTACTCCACTTCCTGCCCCAGAACCAGGCTGGACACAGGAGACCATGTTGTGCATTATATGAATGAGAATAATTCAACTCAATTGCGCAATTCCGTCTCTGACACTGCTTTTCTTACAGCCTGGAGGAGCTGGAGGCTCCAGAATCACATTCACTGTCTTCCAGCTCATCAGTTTTCACCCTGCGCTTTCAACCACAGCACATCACATCAGAGCCCCAAAAGACTGAGTATCCAACTTCAACCTAAGCCTCATGTGGCTCTCTGCATGTTGCAAGAATCTGTTTCATAATATTTCACATGCCTGAACCATTTCAGAAAATCAGGCAGAGCATACACTGACCCTAGAGATTGTCTATGTCTGTAGGCACAATATGTGCCAGAATGACAAATGAGCCATGATTCTGTAGTAAGAAATCAGCTGCTTTACCAGTTGTGTACTAGAGAGCTTCTTTGGCATTGGCACTTCCACAACTGGTGTCTCAATGTACTTGGGATAGGCCGTGGCTTCACAGTCACTGACACCAGCTGTTTTCGGGATCACAGCTTTGATTCTTATTCGTTCACAGCCCTTCACAGAGCAGAAAGCAAATTTCTCCTTCTCATTTTGAGCTTTGAGTTTCAGAAACAGCAGCCTGCAGACAGGAGAAAAAAAACAAACAGCATCCTTCAAACTTCTGTGCAAAAAATTACTGACCTCCAGTTCCGGTGGACTCCTTCCTATGCTTTGCAATAATTTTCTCTGCAACACTTGGCGCCATGTTTTATAGTGCCCAACATCCCACATGAAAATAAAAGGGAACACGCATCTCAGAAATGCTTTAGGGAGCTCAGGGAAAATAAAACAGAGAAATCAGATAGCACCTAAACGCCCTTTAAGTTCTATTCTATAGTGATACTTATACGTAGAAATACATGCTTTGTATTTTAGGTATTTCTTTCTTTCCCATTTTTTTTAATCCTTCAAAAGAAAATAACAGGTTTTACATTTAGTTCCTGTACATCCCTGTCATAGTGTATATAAATGGTTGCTGTTCAGAACATCAAGGGCTGTGCATCTCTTGTTAAGTTTCATGGTCTGCACTTTGCTTTTGTCATTCTTTTTTTTTTTTTTTGTCTAATTTGTATTCACTTGGTGAAGCATTTCCCAGAGTAACTAGCAGTGCAGCAGAGTCTGTGAATGACTGGCAGCCATGGGAGTCCCAGGAAAATTAAACACTGGTCACATTCCCAGAAAACCTTCCTGGTTTTGTTGTGATCCCCGCTAGTGGCATTAGCCAAATGGCTCACAATTCCAGCAGCATTCCCAAAGCAATGTCCAAATCAGCAAGGCCTGCTATCCTACCCAGTGTCCTCATCCCAGTAGTAGTAGCCTTTGGTGGGATATCTGTGCTCCAGTTTCTCCATTTGAGACGTTCTGTAAAAGGTTCCAGTTTTGTATGTTTTCTTCAAGAGACGGTTATGGATGTCTGAGAGAATGGAAAATGTCGTCCCTTTAGGATAGCAAAACCCTACTTGGATCCAGTCATTCCTAAAAATAGTAAAGACCCACACTGTAACAAGTTATAACATAACTATTATTTTCCTGGGCATGCTAGAAGCCAAACTAAATAATTCACAATAAATTTTTTCCTGGCCAGTTAAAATTTTCATGGTTTAGAGTGGATCAATGCAACATAAATTAGACATAACAACCATGGGTTAGTTAAGCAATGTAGGTCAGATCTACTCCTGACTTCTACACCTGTAACTTTCATGCACCAGGAATGAATTAGCTCTAAACTTCCAAAAATGAACTGTGTTATCTTACAGGGCTTCCCAGGGGAGGAAACAGGAATCTGAGACCTCTCATGAAAAGATGGTGAACTCAATGGGCTTCCTGTAACAAGCATGTTCGTTCTGGAAAGGCCCATGAGGTGATGACCTCACCCATTAAAAATGTGCAGTTACATGACTGGGCTGGAATGTTGGAATTCAGATCACTCACTTATTGAAGTTGATGAGCCATATGGCCAGCTCCTCAGGGGCTGTCTTGTCCCAGTGGATGGTGTAGCCTTTCCTCAGAGTTATAACTGGCTGATACTGCTGGTAATGAGTGCTTTTGCTCAAAGCCCCTTCCAAGAAGAGTGGGTGATTGTGGTAGTCATTTTTTATTATTTTCATTTTCAGGTTGGCTGGCTTGTAGGCTTGGATGTATATCTAGACGAAAAAAGATAAAATCACCAAGGGTGTAATGAACTACAGTGAAAGGTGTAGATACTCAAGAGATGTGAGCTGGTGCAAGCCCTGTGTGCTGTGCACTTATGTTCAATTCCTTAGGCTTCCATTTAGACAAAGCAAACTGCTTTCAGAAAAAAAAAGATTGCTCATTTCCTCATCCACTGAGTTCAAGTGCATGTGCCAGAGGAGGCTTCAGGCAGGCTGCAGCAGGGCTGAGATATTCCACAGCAACCTGCAACCCTCAGCAGCAGGACAGTATCTGCCTCAGACATCTGACTTGTGCTGAACAAGGACCCTTCTGTCTGGATTTCAGAAGCCTGAAACCCAGCTCAGTGGTTAGAATTTGGCTGTAGTGGCACTACACAGAAAAAACCCCAACAGTTGCAATATCCAAGACAAAACCAGGCACTCTCAGCAGAGGAAAGTGAGGACTCTCATGGCAGCAGCACTCAGGGCTCTTGTGGTGGGAAGAATGGTTTGGTGGTCACACACAGGATGAAAAACCATGAAAGCTGAAGTCTAATTTCTACTGATCAGCACATTTCCCATAACACTGTGGGCAACACTTCCCTCCATAAATCAGGGAAAAATAACCAGCTGACAGCCCATGGATTTATGAATATTAATCTGTGAATGCCCATGGAGCTCTCAGGAGGCTTTGGGCAGAAGTTGTTGGAGCTCTCAGCAGCTAAGACCAAAGTTTCTGAAAATGTACCACAGTATTTCTCATGTTCAAAGCCACCTGTGCAGACATACTGATAAATAAACACTGAGCAGCCTGAAGAAAGTCCATTTCTAAAGGTCAAGCTTTACAGTGCCAAGAAATTTAAAATAAGCCAAAGTGATAATGATACTGCAAGGTAAGCAGCCTTACCTGTGCAAAGTGTCCACTGCAGATGGAACCTCTCCAGTCGGGCACGTCAATGCAGTCAGGGTGCTTGATCAACCAGTTATCTTCTTTGATCAGGTATGAGCCTGGATATTCTGACACAGAACCATCTACATCATGAAAAACTGACGTTTTGTCACCATCCATATCCAGATCGTTGAACCACGGGCCAGGTTCTCCAAAGAAGACTCTTGAGGTAATCTAAACAAAACAGTGAAACACATTTCTATCTCCAGAAAGGAATTCATCACTTAGAGTACAAGAAAAAGATGCCTTTGGTCACTATATGGGCTCAAATTACCTATTTTCTGATTTTATTTGGCATTGGAAAGTAGCTTGGGTTTGTGGATCAACTTCCGCATGAAGAAATCTGTATGTACTAACACCACATTTAAACAGCCACAGATTTTGGCTGCTCAGCTTCAGATATTTGGTGGCTCTGAGGCCCCATGACCCTGGTGAAGTCTGGGCTTACAGGTCCTCTGAGTTAGAACTTGCGTGGTAATGAACTACGAGCTTCTGAAACCAACCATCCAAAGATGGGAGCACCAAAATAATTTTCAGCTGAGCAGGTCTTGTAAGATGGCAGGAAAATCTCTGACATGTGGTACAGGCACATCAGGGTTGGCTCTGCCTGCACACTGCTTCTTCATTAAGCCTGAAGTCAGTGGAGGACTGGGTCACACACTGAAAAAGTGTGTTTGATTTGTCAGGCACAGCAGATACACATTTCCCTGCTGACCATGGGGGAAAGGCAAAAACAATCAGAATTTCAGCCTCACCAGTGGGAGAGTTTATTTTAAAATTCTGGAGGAAGGTTCAGGACATGGGGCGATTTCACGAGAGTCACTTCACTCTTTGTTTGCTAATACAGTTTTAAGGTTCCAAAGCCACATGAAGTCACACCAGTGTGGGGAATAGTCAGCAACCTCTCCTGGGAAATGTCTGGTCAGGCAATTTCTGACTGATATTTTTATCCAGCATAAACAAATGTCATGTCACCAGCCTGCCTCGTGCAGTGTGAGAGTGACCGACTGACACTTTTAGAGGAATTTTGCCTTTCCCATCACACTTGGCACTAGTCAGCACTTTTCCTGACCTGTGGGCAAGCCTGTTAATTTTTTTAAAATTAAGCAACACAAATAATTTCAGCCCAACCACTTTATTTATTTATTTGTTTGTAATGTTTGGCAGTTGGATTTAACAGCTGCTAAAGGTGAACCTCAGCAAAGCAGTTAGCATGTATTTGTGCAGGCTAATACAAAAATAGCTCAAAAGCACAGGCCCCAGGACAGGTTCAGATCAGCACCCAGAGATTCATACTGTAATTCAAAATTTGGCAAACCATTTCTGGCTGGATTCTGCTCTCATTTATGTCTGCAGAACTGGAGTCTGGAATTACCCTGGTGTGCAGGGCTGCAGAATTATCCTGCATCAGCTCAGTTTCACTGGCTGTTCCCCAAAATCAGTATTTTCTGCTTTTAGGTCAGTCAGGCCTTTCAGAACAGACTTCCTTGTGTTGTAGCTTTAGTATTATACTACTTTTGAAAATAAAGGGGCAGACTCTTCAGTTTCTGAGTTGTACAGAAATGGAAATTATTTTCACTTCAATGTTGCTATTTTTACTTTTTTTTCTTAACTGATACCTGCTTCTGTTTTGCTGCAAACCTGACAGAGAATTGGATTTTCTTGTTATTGCACCCATTCTTTTTCTTGTTGTTGTTAAACTTCTGGCAAAGACAATTGGCAAAATCTTATATTTTCTCCTTTTTGCCCTCAACCCCATTTCCAAGGCAGAAAGGGCTTTCTGAGGAGGGTGACTCACAGGGACATCCTCGAAGTGGATGCCGGTGACGTTGTTGTTGGGGCAGCTCTGCCAGGCGTTGTTGAGGCGGAAGGCGAGGGCACTCGTGTGCCGCCCATCCAGCGCCGCGAACTTGCGGAACGTGCAGTTCTGGACATTGATGGGTCCGTCATAGAACTGAATCCCTCGGATGGGAAAATCCCTAGAATGCATTTGGAGGAGACAGAGAGACTTGGTCATGACACATTAGCATCAGGAGGAGATGTATTCTAGACATGCACAGTCCCACAGCGCTTGTTTCTCGGCTGCTTCCATTTCTCTCAGCCCACAGGATGACTCCTAAGTTCCTGCTTTGGAAGAGAAGGGATTTCCCTCCTTTTTAGCTCTGTGAAGTTCTCTTATCCTTGCAGTTCAGCTCAAGTTCTCTCATGTTGAACAGATCATCTTTAGTTATTCTGTGGTCCTCCAGGGAAGGAACTTACAGCAATGCCAAAGCATTGACCTAGAGATGAATAAATTTGTGTTTGCCATCAGAAACGAGTTCTGCAGCAGTGAAACCTGAAACTCAGCAAACCTGTGCAGACTCCTTGGGCCGAGTAATGGCAGGGCTAAAAGAAGCCCCACCACATCTTTTAAAGGCCCTTGGATAGAAACACTGCAAATCAATTGTAATTAAAAAAAAATGTTTTTATAAACAAGGCAAGGTCCTACAACCCATAGGGCTAAGAAGAGTCGAAGGGGCAGATTATTGAACTTTTATCAGCCTTTTCTGATATCATCTGCAAAGTAAAGAAGACACCATTTTCACATCAATTAAGTGAACAAGATGCTTAAGCTCTTTAAGAGGCTAAGATAAAATGTCTCAGATTTCATTTATGATAAATAAATTTGATCCCTTCCTTATATGAATGGCTGCCCTTAGAGAACTCCTGCCTGCTCCAGTGCATTTGTTCTGTCTGAGTTTCTGCATACAACATCCAAGATGAGATATGTAAACATATATATGTGTAAAGGATATTAGGAGAGGCATGGCAGATTGGGTTTTCATTATTACTATAGTTAATAATAAGCCTCCAGAATTACTGCTGACAGCAAAATTGAGGCTGTAATACGGCAGAAAAGCATCAGCTGAGCTGTTCGTTCACTGGGGGGCTACTGTTAGGATAACTAGGTCTTTAGGAAACAAGACCATTGCACTTGCAAACCAATCTGTAGGACTAAGGTGAAGGAAGAGGCCACACATGAAGTTCACTGGCCGTTTCAAAACTATTTAACAAAGGCATCAACGTCCTTTGCAGGAGCAACAGTAACAGCAGCACAGAGCACATCCATGACCACAGTCCAAGCCTAGGAAGGGGCTTCTACAAGCCTTCCTAGCAGCTGGTGGAGACTGTCACGTTGCTCAGCACTGCTGATCACATGGACAGAGATGCCCCATGAGTACAGAATCCTCTTGTTGTCCTCTCAAATCCCCTTGCAAAGGAGAGGGGGAAGGAGCCGGATCTGTCTTGGCAGCCTGCAAGGATGTACCTGCCAGCAGCAGCTGCACAGTGGGGACTCTAGGATCAGGAGACATGAAATGAAATCCTTTCTGTATAATAGTTATTAAACAGGACAACACTGAGGAAACCACACTGGGCTGGAGCTTGTGCTGGGAGCGGGAACAGGGAGTGCTTTGATGTGCAGAGCTCAACTCACGGGCCAATGGGCAGGGTTCTTCCTCGGTGATCTAGACCCCCAGGTCCCCAGATCTCATTGTCCATCGTCTCGGTGCCCAGGTTTCCACTCTCACCAACAAACAGGCTGTTCTTGATTTCTTGCTTTGAGCCGTCATCATGAGGGAAGGTCCCACCACTAAGAGGAAAGGGCTGGAGGTGAAGGGACTGCTCACACCCAGCCCCAGCACTGCATCCAGGCTGCCACACCATCTGTGCCACACTTACCTTGCCAAGGTCAGGCCAATGCCATTGTCAGCAAACCTGCAAAGAGCAGAGAGGTGCTTCAGGAGAGAAGCTTTGGTTTATCATGTCAAACTATAACAAGGAAAACAATGGAGGGCAGCAGGGATTAAATACTATACAGTACTCAGAGGGGACTCAGGTTTTTCCAGGCTTGTTCCCTGACCAGTTTTGGAAGACCTCTTTTGGCCCATCTTGCAGTATATGCAGATCACATGAAGCAGCAGACATGCACCTGATACCTTCAGCTGGGGTTGAGATGGTGATTACTAGGCATAGTTTACTTGTCTGATACAGCTTTTTGCCTTTACCTGATAATGACACACTTTTCTCTGTTAGATAAAAAAAATCATGCTTATCTCCCACTCCAACCAGCTTTTATTATTTAATAGTGCTTTGCCTTACACACTGTGCTAGCCTGTCTTCATGTACCAAAAACTGCTCCATAGAAAAGCTTTGCAAAGGGAACTGGTATTAAAAGAGAGAAGCTTGGCTTCTGTTTCATCAACAGGAATACAGAGATCAGAGCTTCCTTATTAAAAATAAAAACAAATAGAACATCTTTCTATTTTGCTGAAATTTCGAGATAAGATAAATCACAGCTGTTGGTCCATGACTCCGGCTTATAGAAAGGCTACAATGAATTGATAGTTTGAGTCAGGCTTCATGGTGTCCTAACACCAGCGTCACTTCCCACATCTGTCACTGATCTCGACAGTGATTTGGGAGCAGATCCCCTCACGGTCCTGCTGTCTGTAGGTGGCAGCCCTTCCCACCTTATGGCCTCCTTGCTTCCCTGCAGGCCACATTAACACTGGCCTTGTTAATGGGATACATAAGTCTTTTTGTAGCGATAGAAACGGAAATGACTCTGGCTATAAAGACAATTACAGTTTGATGGCTTCTTCCTCCAATTCACATACACTCAGATTTGCTGCTGGAAACTCATAAAGCACTTGGTGCTTTAGCACCCTCCACATGCTGCCTTTGCTCCATCAGCACTGCAAATGTCCCAGTGACCTGAGTGACATCAGTGAGGACAACACTTGCTGGCCATGGAGCACGCTGGATACTTGTGGGTCAGAAGAAATATGAAGCGTATTGCTCAAGATGACATTTCTGACTGTTCTGCTACAGCCCCTTTTTCTCCAGGTCACCATTGCCAACTTATCCCACTGGTTGCTTTTAGAGGTTTGGGTCACTCTAAGGTAAGGCAGCTCTGGCTGGGAATTGGACACCAGATACCAGCGTGGCAGCTATTCCCACCAGGGTTATCACAATATGCCTCATAAAGGGCTTTTTCCTTTCCCTCCTCTCGGTTGAGATTGATATCAGGAGCCTGGCTCAGCAAAAGAAACTGCAGCAGATCATCTATTTTCAAGTGCAAAACAAATATCTGCTCTGGCCAGAGCAGGAAGTGGCCTTCAAAGAGCACAACATGCACTTGCCCAGACTCTCTCCCTTGCTGCTGTGATGCATAGTTTTATGTCTGCTTCATCAGTACCTGCTTATTCAGCATAACATGGAACCACATAAAACTGATCTGTGACCAGGCTGAGCCAGGAAAGGTGGTGCATTTCACTGATTTCTTTTCAAAGCACCTCATTTTTCATGTGAAAAAGCCTAGGTTTTATTTGTAGTTATTTGAATCTGTGTGTCTTTGTGTGTGTGTATTGTGGCCATTTTTGAATGCTGGTCAGCATCACACAGAGAAACAATCTGAAGGATCCTCATCTCAGACAAAGCAGGTTTTGTTTGTGTAAAATAATGCCTGTGGTGGCTTAACATGTCATCTTTATTTCAATCTTGGCTATATGAAAGGTGCAAAGTGATATAAATAGTCTGAACCACAGCTATGCTCGCCATAAACACCAGGCTGAACTCTGAGAGTTGAAATAAGGCAAAACTCACTGGCAGTTGTCCAGCCACACATCTCCACCTCGCAGCCAGGCCCCGTGATCCTGATTCTTGTAGGCAATAAAGCGCTCAATTATTGCAGGTTCCCTGGGCTTCAAAGGGTCAGCATCCTTGTGTGGGCTGTATCTGTAACCAGAAGAGAGGAAAGGTTGGTGAGGGAAGGTGGCCTTGCTCCCTGCGTGGCCCTGCTGAACATCTGGTTTGTGGTAACTCAGGAACAGCTTTGGGACCACAGTCCATCCACGTAGCGTGTCTAGTCAAGCTGTGATGGCCAGGCTCAGCTGCCAAGGGAAGGAAGGTCCAGGCAAGGCAGTTGTAAAGACCTGCTCCAAGTTTCCTTTCACCTTTCTGGTACTGTATTGCTGATATATTGCTGAAAGCATGGATATTTTGTTATTGCTCCCAAAAGTTTGAGGTTTTTTTAATCCCTTGCTCTTATCCTTCAGTATATTCCTGTTATTTAGATAAATATCCTTTTGTTTTCCCTTTTGAGCATTCTTATCTCCTAATTCTGGCTATACTGTGGCCTTGAGTACCACTGCCAAATTTTTCTTGCTGTGGAAAGGAATTAAAAAATCTTGGAGAGGGGATGAGAGTATGTCCTTCACTACTCCCACTACACAGGACACACGTACAAGATTTATTAACCATGAAGTTCTCAGTATGATGAAATATTGGCCTGATTTGGTGAAAAAAAGCAGACACAAGTGGGAACTGCCGTGATGTGCGCCCTCAGCTGCTCTCTGACAGCCACTACTTGGGCCACAGGATCTGCGCAAGGTGATGCTGAGCTTGGCTGTCATTTGCCCCATCCTTAGGCACCGCTCTCCTTTCACTGTTGGAGGAGCATCTTCCATCACACTGCACTGCTTAGAAAACCTGACAGATGAGTATCCAACTCAGTGCCAGCAACGCATGGTCCAGGGATTAAAATTCATTCCTCACCGATGGATAGCAAGGCCAAGCTGTCAAATTGCTAACAAATATTCAATAGCACTTTGCTTTGCTTAATAAGCCATCATATCAATCTAAAACTGAGCATCAGGCTGATAGGGTTCCAGTAAATGAATATTGCTTTGGCAGCTTCATCACTGTGAATTTACTTTCAGCGAGAGATTTAGTATCAGCTCATGTGAATTCCCCAGGCATTGTTAAATACAGATATTTTGAGATGGATTCCAATTTCATTCACATCCGTGATAACTGGAGGAACACTACAGGGTACAGAATTTGACTTGGACATTTAATGCTGTAACTGAATGCAGAAAGGAATGCAGAAAGGAAAATCTCTCCAACCCTGTCACTGTCCAGCCTAGCTCACAGTTTGCCCCAGCCAGCCCAACTATAGACATTTATTCAGTTGTCCAGTCCTGACACACAAAAAGTAGGAAACGGAATCAATAACCTGAGCTGCAGCCTATGCTGATGGGTAATCCCCGAGCACAACCATGACTGCATTACGAATTGTTTGGCTTCCAGGGACCATTCCTGCCCTTGTATGGCAAGGGAGAAATTGCCTTTTGTAACCACTTTCTGCGCCTGCAGCAGCAGGCACTTTCCCAAGCCACATGTTCAGCTGTATGGAAAAGCAGCATCAGGCTCCCAAGAGCAGGCTGCTCTTAAGTTATTTTTTTAGCAGCTACCTTTGCCATTGAATTAATCATTTCAATTAACTAAACATTAAAATAACGTAAGTAACATTCACTTTTGAACATCTTTTAGCATCAGCTGCTAGCCAGGGCACTGGGGTGATGTGGATAACTGATATGTGAGCTCCTGGCTGGGCTCCCCTGCGGAGGAAGACTGATCCCACCCCTGTAATGCTTGCCCAGTGCATGACTACAGTAGTCTGGGTAACCCACACCCCAGAGATGGGAAAGAGAAAAGGATAAAGCTGTCATTCTCCCCTGCTGGGCTGAGGCTTTCAGCAGGTTTCTCTTCCTTACATGGTTTCTTCTGTCAAAAAATGCAGTTGGGGGGAAATGTAGGTTAGTTACTATTGGAGGCAATTGGTCTGTCAGGAAAGAAAACTCTGAAACTTAAGGATATTTAAGTCTTTTTATGTGTTTGGGGGTTGGTAACTAAGGTAAGAGCCAGACTCAACCTTTAATGAGATACAGTGGTGCAAGTGCAGTCCTTACATCAGCCTCCTCTGGGGCCAGCTCTGGGGAAAGGCTGGGAATTTTCAGAAGCCACCAGACCACAGTGGGTCTGCTGAACTGATACAATCTATAGAGAGGTTTCCAATATTTCTAAATTACTCCATTACACCACACAGAGGCTGTGCACAGCAGCAAAAACGAAGGGTGATTGTGTGTATTAATTGTGATTGTTACAGAAGTGTCAGATTTGGAACTAGACTGAAATCTGAAATCAAAGCATGAACTCCATGACATAAGCATTCCCTGTTCAAGGAGGTTCTAAAAGAATGAGTAAAATCAATAGCATTCCAACAAATACTTAAATTTCTTATTCCTAAGAAAGTCTTGCAGCAAGTTCTGCCCAGAGGGACTTTTGACCAGGCAGTGAATTTTCTTGCTTATCTAAAAAATTCAAAAGTCAACGGAACACCCTAGAGCAGATGTAACATCCACGCCAGCTCAGCTCAGAGCTAAAGAACGAGGACAAAACTGGAAGAGTGTGAGTGTTGAGGGTCCCTTATAAAGGAGAATGGAGAAATGAAGTTAGAAATGGCAAGGTGTATCTAAGTGAAAACCTTTCCTCAAAAAGAGCCAAAAGCATTGCAGTGATTCTTGTGAGCTTCCTTGGGGCTTTCATGTTTTCAGTCAGTGTTTTAGAGAAGTCTTTTCCACACCAAACTATGCAAAACACTTTACCTCCCAGAAATCAGTGTCAGGATAGGTCTTTTGTCCTTGGCAGAGGCTGGAGTGGTTTTAACGCCATTATCAATGATCATTCCAGCCTAAAGGGAAACAAAAATGCAGTATCACAGTATATTTATCAATTTTACAGTTCTTTCCACATCCAGACTCTACCTCCAATTGTTCTAAGCCAAAGTCACTCACATGATGCTGAGAACAGCTTCTGTTAATGGCATGTGAAACAGAGGGCTGCCAGGACTATCCAGACTTGGATATACTCCCCCAAAATTGCTGCAAATTTCCAGAGCTGCACTTTTCTCATAATTGCATATATTCTCATACACATAAACTCTCTGCTTCAGTCTAAAGCCCTCAGTAACACACAGCCCCACAACACGGCACACTAAGGAGTAAATAAGCAGAGAAGGCGATTAGACACAGCGGCCATATTTATTCCTCTATAAGCTGTTAATTGCCAGCATTGGCAGTGGAGGTGTATAATTAGACAAGCTGCCAAAATATGCTCCTGGAGGCAGTATTTTAGGAGCACAGAGGTAGGGAAGCAGCCTGAGCACAGGGGAGAGCTGCTCTGGATGCCGAAAAGCCAAGCGGAGCAGGTGCTGACTGGCTCTAAGTGATCCCGCGCCAGCCAGCGAGCTGCCTTATCTGCAGACACAAACAAGCGTGCAGGAACTCTGAGTGAAGCAGAAAGCACAGGCACTAATAGCTTGCAGGCCCAGAGATCTGGAGTGAGGGGATGGTGTTTTTTCTGTTTTTTCCGAGGGCAGCATTCCCATTGCGTGCAGACTCACTCGGTAGTTGGAATGTGCTCGGTTGTTGGAGAATTTCCCCATCGGCACGTGCTCAGAGTAGCCGGGGGAATACATGCCCGCCGAGGGGCCCGTCGGCACGTGGTGCAGGACAAACCAAAAGCCTGTTTCCTGAGAAAGAGAAGGGACTCCTGAGCCTTTGCTGCTCTACACTAGCCCCAGGAGATCTGGGCCAAGCAACAAGACATAAACCAGAAGATTTCAGGACAAATCACAGCCAGTGGTGTTGACCTGTGTAACACTCTGTAGCAAAGAGTTTAACGCACATGAAAATTGACATTCACCCTCCTGCATCTTCAGGGTGCCTTAAGTTTTGGCATCAATATTCAAACATAAGTGACATTTTTGAAACTCAAAAGTCAAATAATTTTTATTTAGTTGCCCAAAAATTTCTCAAGGAGTCCTAATCTAGGCACTCGAGATTTGGAAGCTTTGGAAACACCACACCTCTCTGTTTTAGGCTTGGTTTTCTTGTTTTTATGTCTTCTCAGGACAATAAGGGCTCCTGATGTGACCAAAAATGCCAGTGGAATTACCATTATGGCTGACTGAAATTTCAGAGCACCATTACTGTACTGCAAACAACAAAATCATTGGCAAAGGCTTCTCTGGGACTCTGCCGTCACATTTATTTAATTTATTCAGGCTGCACACTGTGAAATTTTGTTAAAGCCATCCAGCTCTAGAAACAGCAAGTGATGAGAAGTGTGGAGCAAAAGGAAAATCATTATTTTTATTGGTGGCACCAGCCACAATAATGTGTGTCTCAACCAAGCAGCTTCAAAAATGTCTGTGTCACAAAAGCAGGTTTTATTCCAGCGAGAGCCTCTGCAGCCTCGCAGGGCTATAACTGGCCTGAGCTGTTACCAAATAAGAAACTTGTGCACTCACTTCAGATCCAGCAGCTGCACAGTTTATAAGATTGTTGTGTGGGTTGGCTATCCAGAAGGTGGATACGGCACTGCAGGTCAAGAAAACAAAGAATAACATGAAAATGGCACTTCGAGCACACACCAATCACCCATCAATGCCCCTAGTGCAGGCAGGGCTGATACCTCTCCAGATAAGGGGTCCTGCCCAGGGACAAAAGGAATGTGTTTTTTCTTTCTCTTCTCATACCTTGTGTCCTCTGTGGGTTGACAGAGAACATGGCCTTATCTTTTAAAACGCCAGGTATTAAATGAGGAATTTTGACTGCAATTCCAATCCTGCTATGAATCTGTCAGATGTCAATCATGTTTTATGATAAGGTAAATATGTTGTTGCACAAGTCACAGAAAAGAACTCTGCCCCCATATAAGCCCTCAGGTTCATTAGAGACCTGTTTAATCAAGGTGCCCAATGAATTGCCTCTTAAGGGTTTTTGAAGTGTACCCTAGCACCTGCCTTTTCCAAGAGCTGCTGTGGTTCATTAACTTTATTTGCTCCCACCCTCCTGCAGATTTCTTTTGAGGAAAAAAGCACTCCATTTGTCTAATGCACATAAAAGACTCTTAATTGAAAGATTCCCATCAAGGAGGAAAGATCAGTCCATCCCTGTTCATCCTGTGACATACAGCATTCATTAACCAACAGGCACAGGGAACTTCCAGCACTTGCAGCCAGCAGACTGGCCCCTAAATTTGCTGGGTGAAATTTGCCCTTCTGCAGGGGATGAACCTATGGAACCCTTATGTCTACTTTAATCTTGCCATGAGGGATTTCACAGGGGTTTTAGACCAACTGATTTTGCTGATACATTTCCGTTTGTCTGACTTTATCATGAAAACATAGCAAAATTGTTCTATTTTGGGCCGGGGACTGGCCTAGAAATAAACAAATTTGGATTATTTATAGACCACCTCCTACTGCGTAGGCAAGGGCAAGGACAGCATATTTCCACAGTGACCTGTCTTTCAGCCTAATCCCATTCCTCAGAGCCACATGGATTGGGCAGGTTACAGTGTCATCTGGCACAATCCTATTGTTTTGATTCCTAGCAGAAGTTCCCTGCCTGCCTCTCCCAAGCCGATGGAGCCACAGCTGGTGCGCATCCCCTGCCCCTGCACTGGGACAAGAGTTGGTGTACTCGTGCACTTCTGGATGAGCCTAGAGCAAAACAAGCTGTTTTTCTGGCCAGACCTTGAATTCTTTTATAACGGAAGACAGGGCAGATCAAAGTACCATAACACCTTTCCCTCAGAAAGCACTCGTTCATATAACAGTCTTCAAAATGACACACAAAATATGTCCCTACGACTATTAAATGAATTATCAGTGGAAAATGAGGACAGTGGCTGATTAACCCATATTTTATGAATGGAGATATTAGGTGTATTTTTTAAATAAACAGATATGTGAAAAAGAGCATTGCATGAATTCCTCTCTTTTCCTTGCCAAACTAAAAAGTTAAAAATACGTTTGTTTGAACAAAAACTCATTTTTTTTCTGAGGACAAAATAGATGATACTGAAATCTTTACAAAATCAGTTGCCATTTGAGGTGAGCACGAATGACAAAACACAGTCCATTCTGAACTCAGCAACTTTTTGCTGAGCCACTGAGTTCAAGAGTCCACAAGGCATCAGGCATGGCTGCACAATTTGAAAGAAAGGTTTTCAATATTTTAGCTGGGAACCATCTCAATGGGCTTTATGCAAAAAATTAAAAGTACACCCTAGGTATGTAGGCATTGGAACAGCAGAAGGATAGTGATCCCAAGGAAACTGCTCTCCCAACTTTGGAGCAAGCAGCCCAGACCTCTACGGACAACTACATAATCACATACACAGAATGCTGTCTGTTACGGCTAAGTCCTGCAAGGAGAAGGAAGAGAAAAGGAAGCTCCCACTCACCTACAGTCCTGTCTGGGTTTAGGGATGTACCCTGGGTAAGCTCCCTCCGTGATCAGCTTGCACATCCTGCTGTCACGGTCAGAGGGGAGCAGAGTGCTGGGTTTAACCAGCAGACCAAGGCAGTGGTCAAACGTGTTGCGCTCTTCTGGTCCATCCTCCGTGAAAAAGCAGTGGCCCAGAGCATCATAACCCACCACGTCTTTCACCTGCGTGTACAAAACAAAGGGCAGTGTTAAGGTTTTATGCTTCAGCCACTGTATAATTAGAACAAATTTTACAGCCATGGCACATAGGAGCCTCAGTACCCTTTTGAACTCAGGGTCTATAACCAAAACCAAAGGCAAGATCCCTCTCACCCCTTAAGAGCTTATAGTCTGAGCAATAACTCTAACATTTAATTAGAATTTATCATCACCTAGGAAATGCTCATTCCATTCTTTTGTTGGCCTGTGAAATCAGAGACTGTCTTAGCAAGAGGCTGGAAAAAACAGAGGGTGGGGGATGAAGAGAGGACCTTAGATGTTCAAATCACGTCTGGGCTCATTCATCTTCATGTGCAGTTACATGAGCAGCTACATAAAATGCAACTCAAAAAGGCAGCTGAGATGAAAAAATATTTTTCCAGGCTATCAGAGAGGCGGGAAGTTGTTTTCCAGACAGCCTGGCTTGTTTTAGGTTTGACCTGATCTTTTTTTTTCAAGTTGTTGACAGAAGATTTACTTGACCGTGAGACAAATCAAGTGGCATTAATCAGTGCTGTTCTGGTTTTGGTTTGGATGTTGTTAACATCAGGACACCGATGGTTGGACAGAACAACACCTGTCACACCCCTGGGAGAGCTGAGAGCACGTATGTGAGTTTGAAGCCTAAGGATAGGACTGGAAGGAAACAACAGCCCTTGGACGCACAGAAAGTGTGTCCAGCAAGTCAGTTGTTAGCGAATATATCTGGGATATGGAAAATTATTTTGGGTCTCCATTGACCAGGGGAAGGTCTAGATCTCCTGGGCTCTTTCCTTGCTGTTCCCATCAGCCATCATCTGTCAATCACCTCGGAATGAGGAAATCTTCCTAGCAAAAGTTAACCTGCCATCAATGTGTTCCTCTAAATGCTTCTGATGAAACAGTAACTGTCAAGGGACAAAAGGCAGTATTAACCTGGATCGAAGACCTGTTCATCGAGGTGCTGTTGAGAGACCTGGGTATTCAAGTTCTTGAATTACTTTTGTAAACAGGTTTGAGGCTTCTTTGTCACCTTCATGCCTCATTCCCAAGGCAAGGAGAACCAATTTCAAATAAAATACCAGGATTAGTGTTGAAATGATTACAAATATGCTTTCACATGAGAAAAACCACTTTGCTTGCCAAATCTATTGTAAACCACAATAGACTTCTATTATGTAAATTGTTGTAAACCACAAAGACTTCTATTATGTGGCGTCCATGCTCCAGTGTAAATACTCAAATCTCTGAGCACAAGCCATCACAGTAAATTAAACACCGCTAAAATGACCTGCAAAGTGATACATTCCTTTAAGCTACCTCACTGAAATTTACTGCTAACTTCCTGGTGAAATAAAATGATAGATTTTGTAAGGTTTACGCTCCTTTATTTAGGTGTAAAACATATGTATTAAACTGTCCGCCCTCAGAAGAATGAACTCTCCCAGATTTGTAATGCTAAATGTTTACAGGACAGAAGAACACTTCAGGAAAGTGAGCAATATTAAGAAAGTTTCCAACATGTAGAGGAAGTCTTCCAATCAGAGATGTCAGAATACCCCAGAAACTGCCACCAAATCCTGTTATCTTCCTCTCACAGGACAGTAATACCGAAAAGACACTTAAGCAGTGGTGTTGGGACATTCAGATGACAGAAGCAGTTTTCCTAGAGAAATGTTAGCCACTCTAGTAATTTATCTTCCCTGCCAGGACAGCACTGCACCAGGACTGGGACATGGAAACCTGCAGTGACCAGACTGAGCTGGGGCAAAGCAGGGGAGTGCCATCCCAGGGGAACACCTCTCCTGGAACAGTGAGAGAGGAGGGGAGCGGGAAGAGAGAGGGCTCTGCATGAGCAGAGGAGCTCAGAGCCAGCAAACACCCTTTGTTGTCCTAACTCATCCCTGAAAGCCCACAGAACAACAGGGAGTTACCAGCCAGGAATCTGGTCCCTTAGGTATTTGTCACCCTCTCTTTGATTAATTATTTCCCCATAAGCCATCTCTCAATCAGCTCTGACTTGTTTGCTGTGTTTGTTTTCATGCACAAGCCCACTACTAAAATGCTTGGATAGCAAATGAGATGCTTGTTCCAAAATCACTCTTCTAATGCATTTAATTTTTTCTTTGATTAAAACCTTGCTAATAGTCCATAATCTTACATTAACCACGAGTAATTTAGAGCCAGATAATGCCCTTCCCGGCAATTGCTGTGAAGTATAGCTGGATTAGTAAAAGCAGATACTGCTGAAGCTGTTAGATAGCACAGTCTCTTATTCCATGGAGTACAGGTCTCCCCTGGATGATGCCAGACTATTTACTGACTCCCAGTTAATTTCCTTCCCCAGTGGCTGTTTCTATTTTAGCTTGCGCACTGGGATCCAGTGGAGAGAGTGCAAATCAGAGCAAAGTGTCATCCCTGGGACTGCAGTGGAGTAACTAGGTGGGTTTTTTGGCCAATATATTAAAGAAAACATTGGGTAACTATTGCATTTTATAATAATAATAATGGTGAGAAACAAATTTCGACAGATTTGTTTCCAGAAGGAGCCTCTGTGCCTTCCAGTTAATAAGAATCTACAGATAAATGCAGAACAACCCATCAATGAGGTGAGTTAATATTGACAGAGTGACTCCTAACAGACCATGCAGACCACAGAAAAACACCTGTCCTCAGGAATAACTGGACTCTCTTTTCTCCTAGACACTTCAGTATCTATGCATATCTCTGAAGTGATATGACCAAAATGACAGCAAAGCAAGCAGGGAAGCCTGTATGTAAATTACCAGCCTGCTTTAACAACAGTAAAAAGCAACTGATGCCCCCCTCCCATTTATTAAAACATTTCCATGGGTACTCTAAAACACTGGTGCAAGAAGCTCCTCTGAAATAAACAGCTTAATGTTGAGGACATCCTTAAGTGCTATGCTATGCTGAGGTTTAATAGTCCAGCCAGAAGTTTTATGGCTGTTCCCGAAGTGTGCACCTCATTAGCACACATTATCCCTCAGCAAAGTACACTTTGGATCTACCTGATCTCAGAGGGAATGAACGTTCCCTGGGGAAAGACAGAGCCATTCTCTGTTCTCACAAAGGGTGTCCTTGCATGTAGAAACAGGTGGTGCTGTCCAAGTAAAAAGATAATAGGCAACTGGAAAATGTATATAATAACTACTGTAATCATCAGAGACCCATGTGGGTATCTGTGAATATATCTGAGGGAGGAGGAAGAGGAAAGGAAGGAAATTAGAGTCAGAAACCAGATGAGGACATTGTGGTGGGATCACCTGATGAATCAACGCATGGAGCTGCTGTCTGCAGATGTGTATCAGAGCAATGGAACAACACCTAAGTGATGCAACTTTTGGAGCCCTTTTTCTGTGACACAACTGAACAAACTTGATCAGAATGCTTTGGTTCACTGGGGCTTTCTTTTCAGCCATCAGCAATAATGATGAGGTTAAAGAAAACCCCCAAACACGTGTAAGTAGATTTCATATTCACACATTTTGATAAACTAAAATCAACAGGGATTATATTCTTGACTTCAAGCTAATATCTTGAATTATAAGATTTCTCTTGGGTGACTTGTCATGGAGGCAAAGTATGTCTGTTCAGGGAGTTGTGGTTCAATAACAGCAAGAGAATCAAGCTGCTTTCATCAGCTACATCAGCCTGTCTAAATTTCACCATGCAATCTTGGCTGGAAAAGCTTGGGCACATGGATTCCTATGCCACAGATTCCCCATGGCAGAGCTGTTGCCCAGAGAAAGCACAAGAGACAAAACTGTTTCCAAATGCTCTGCATGAACCCATCCATCTGACTGATAAGAAAAATGTAAGGCTCTGGGTATTTGGTTTGGCAAGTATAAAGTAACAGGGAATGAAGCTCTCACATTAGATCCAGGAGCAGCTGCAGCTCGTCAGAGCTGTGCAGCCTCTGTGCAGCCAGGGGATGTGTTTATGGTGCCGCTGGTGATAGTCCATCATGGTGTGACAAATGAAACCTGCAGTGCCACCCTGCCACTCTGCACATTAATTGTGTGCTAAGCCCCTGTGCTGGCAGCTTCAGATTGGACAGACACCACATGACCCTGAATGACTTATATAATTGATGCAGTTGAATGTCTTTTTAATTCAGAACCCATGTTCACTTGGTAGGTTTTTAAGATCATGTTATAAACTTAGAAGGACAGAGGTCAACCGCAAAACCTCAGATTCATAAATAGCAGATAAAAGCTACTCTGCTTCTGGAACTGCAATTTAAATGCCCTTTGTTCAACTTCTGTGCATTTTAATTATGCCTGGAACTCTCCATTCCAATGCTGGCACTTCTAGATGTATGAACTCCTAATGCACAGTGACCATCCATGTTACAACTGCCAATGATATGTTTCCACTTAAAACTCTGTTATATATAGCAGCAGGGCTCTTGACAGTACAAATTCTCCTCTTCAGGGCTTGGACACACTTTTTTCCTTTTGGAATACCCTGCCATTTCACAGAATTGGTGAGAGTCCTTTGCCTAGAGAAATCCTGCACCTTTAAGATTTCCTTCTTGAAGATCATCCAACCCCCTGGACTCTTCTGCCCTTTAGGAACTGCCTCCCAAAGGACTCTGTCAACCAGGCTCCCAAACAGGCCAAAGTCTGCCCTCTGGAAGTCAAGGGCAGCCGTTCTGCTGACCCCCTCCTTACTTCTTCAAGAATAGAAAACTCTTACAATTTTGTGATCACTATGCCCAAGACAGCCTCTAACCATTGCATCACCCACAAGTCTTTCTGTGTTCACAAACAAGAGGTCCAGCATCCTTATCCCAAAAACAAAGGCACCCCTACATCTGGGGAGAATCTGAACATGTTCTTAACATCTCTGGTGTGCTGTAACTTGTCTGGTAACCATCAGTCATTCTACAGATTTATCCTAAAGGATTTCTTGTTTTGGAGTGCAACTCTAGCAAATCACAGCTCTGTGAGTGCTTAATGTTGTGACTGGCATTGCAAACCCAAACCTTTATTACATGAAAGATGAGGCACACTTAAAGCTTCTGATTATCCTCTTTAAATAGCAAGCTCTGTGTCTACAGAAAGATCCAACCACTCATTAGAGATGGGCTGGTCTGCAGACAGTGCAGTGCCCAGACTTCGAGTCACACACAGCTCCCAGTGCCACACTGGCAGGTTGAGATACTCCTTGTATATCCAGGGTGGGAAGAGCCAGACATTGGTTTTAACAATAAAACATCATTCTGCAATAATTAAGCTCCATTCATGCTATGAGGAAGTCTTTTTTGCTGCTGCCTTTATCTCTAAGGCAGACACTGGGATTTCTTACCAGTAAACCATTGGATCCATGGACTGTGACACAGCGGGAGAAGGTGTTGTGGATGGAGGTATCTTTCACGTATGTTGGAGGATTGTAGCCTCCTTTCTCATCCACATCTCCAGCCATATGGAAATGAATTGGGTAATGCCCCATTGTCTGCTGGCCCATGTATTTCAGTTCCAGACCTTCAATGTGGGTAGCCTTAAAATCAAGACCAATCTGGAGAACAAAAGAACATCAGTCAAGAAACACAGAAGTCTGTTGAGGGCAAGGAAAGGGAACACAGGCATAGGAAGTGTTGCACTGTGGCTGCTAGGAGGATTTACTGTGTGGAGAGAAGTGTATGGCTGCAGGGTGAGGGAGAGAGGCTCATGGTGGTTAAGAAAAACAGAGCTGCTCTTTGATGTCCCCACTGCTGCCATAGACACATTTAACTTAATTTTAGAAGGAAAGCAATTTATATTTCTTATTGACCATGAGTTTCACCCAGCTGGGTTCAAAGCAAACTTTCTGGGCTAAGCACCACCAAAATCTAGGAAAAACTGGGATTGGGATGTGGGGACTGTATCTCAGGTGTGTTGATCACCAGATTCATTGGCTGAGCAATGTCTGCAGGGGCATGAGGTGCGCTTCAAGGTCAAAGGACAGGCAGCAGCAGAGGGGTGGATCTGCTGCACTGTGGGGAGAGGTTGTTTGCTCAATGGCTGATGAGGAATTTTTCCCTTCCTGCATCATGGCTTCCTCGGTGTGTGAAGATGTGGCTGGAAGGAGGAAAGCGCAAGCAAAGAGCTCCAGCCCTACCTTGATGTGTCCACCAAAGGTGTCAAAATCAAAGAAGGAGCACAGCTTGCTGCTGTACTCATAGCACTGCTGCTCCATCTCGCCCATCACCACGACGTTGCGGCTCAGCAGCCCCACCTCTGCCCGCATGTCAATGCCATCAATGACCTCGCCCATGTGCAGGTACATCGCCTTCCCTAAAGGAACAAGATCCAGTTTCAGGATTGCTCTGCCAATGCTGCTGGTTTCCCGTGGGCTTCTTGTGGTGGGGTTGGCGTGTTAATGAAAGGAGTAACCGAGTCAGCACTTGGCTGACACCTCAAAGGAGGGAAGGCTGGAGTAGAGGTGACACCCAAGGTCTTGGCGAGATATTTGCAACAGAGGAAGTAGGATTTTTGGTCGTAAGTTGCTTCATTTATCCAGGAATTTAAACCAACAATCTGTTAGACAAAACACATTTCCTACCTTGCAAAGGAACTGCGCACTTTGGACTACAACTAGCTGCATATGAATGTTCAATTAAAAAAAAAAAACAACTGATGATGCAGCTACTGAAAAGTCAAAACCAGCAAGGTTAGCATAGCATTTCCCATAGTAACTCACTGGGAGCTGCTCAGATCCCACAGCACTGCTTATCGGTGAACATCAGTCTGCTCCTGCTAACATCATGGCTCTTGATGCAAGCAAGGAGCAGAGCAGGCAGAAAGCCTCCTAGGAGTTGTGGCTTGGGAAAACCACAGCCCCTCATCAAGTCTGTGGGCTGTAAAACCTCCCACTTCCTGTCCTCCCAAACCTCTCAATGAAATCTTCCGTCTACCCCCTGCCACATCTGCCAAGGCAAGTTATTCATAACATCCTCCACACACACCCTACTCCATGAAAGGGTTAAAAGCACAGAAGATTTTCCCTGCCCTGACCGGAAAGGGGGGAAGTCCAGGCAGTGGGGATGTCTAGAAAGCAAAGCATCTCTTCATTGTAATTTCATTCAAACATATTCCTACTACCTCCTTCCTTCCGCAGCTTTCTGCAGAGAAAAGCCAGTTGGGGAAAGGTTCATCTTACTGACTCCATTCTGTATTATTCCAGTAAAAATAAGTAATAAACTCTTTAAGTAAACACTGAACTTTAAGGAATGCTTCACTTGCATGTATTTAATTTCCATGGAATCGTTCAAATCCTTAATTAGAAACAAATGGCAAGCCTGAAGCCTGGTTATTGCTGCAAAGCACTTTATGCTGAAGCAGAGGTGCCAAGTCTTTTGAACACTGGAACAATATTATTTTTAACCAAAACATGATGCTTTGAGTGTTTAACAAAGACAAGTAAACACCATTCACTCCCTCTTCTCCTGAAGCTGGAAGCTGGGATTTGGGAAGGGTGAGCGCTCTGAGACTGCTGTGCTGTGGGACAGGGTTCACACCATGACATGTGCCTTCTGCCTTGGCACCTCTGCCTTCAAAATCACTTGATCATGTGAAAAAACACTCTCTGTTAACTAGAGGAGTGGTGATGGTCAAAGAGCTGCATACTCATCTCAGAAATGAGGGGCTTCAAGGAACCCTGGATTTGCACCTCACCTGCTTTTGCAATTGTCTCCCTAGAAAGTCCTGGGCTTACCCATGCCCGTGTTGTTGCCCTGAAGCCAGTGAGCTTCATCAGCTGTGTGGCCAAAACCAGACCCAACACACCCAAACCCAGCAGGTTTGCTTGCCTCATTCATATACATGAAAAAAGCCACTGCAGTGAGTACCCTCCACATGAGGATACTCTGCTGGAGCCTTGAGCGAGTCTGTAAAGGAGCATAGCTTCTCCTTGTGGAACTGTTTTTAAGCTGTTATTTTTCAGTTTTCCCCAGAGCTGACCTTTCCTTGATTTACTGAAATGCAGGAAGAATTTTAGGTAATCATAAGAACATCCTATTTGAAGCCACATTTCCAGGATTTGTGGTAGTGGAATTAGATAGGCAGTTCTGTTATTCCTGTGCTGAGCTCTAGAATAATAAATGTCATGCTTACATGTATTTAATTTAATTTAACACCAGTCCAGACATGCAAAACAGGGTAAGCACTGACAGGAATGTTAAATACAGACTAACCAGTTTCTAAATATAACTTCTTGGGTGCATGTTTTTCACTCTATGCTTTTGCTGATTTGACATGTTTGGAGATAAAAGCAGAGACGGAAAGCAATCCCCTTCCAAAGTAAAAGCAGATTTTGAATAATAGCTCCTTTAATAGAGTTTTGAAAAACAAACCACTTCTCAAGGCAGACAGAAATTCAAGCTCCCTGCAGCAACAGGGCTGAAAGAAGCTTGTGGGAGACAGAGCCTGGCATGGGAGCCCTCATGTGCTGTAAATGCCTGCTGGGAACCAGCACTCCAACACTGGGCACTTCCCATGAGATCAGGAGCACTGCAAGGGGCATTTACAGACACGTGACACTGCCAGGGAGCTGCCTGGGGTGAGTTTAGCAGTGGGCATGAAAAAAAACACAAAAGAATCTGCTTTGTGGCGAATTCAGGGAGTTCACATGAGGATGGGAGCGTCTCACTCTGCAGAGCTACGGGTTTGCAGTTCAGCTGCTGCTCACAGCTGGCACATGGAGCCTTCCCAGAGAGCAGCCAGGATATCTGAGACCCGGAGCACTGACCGTGGGCAAACCCCAGCCAGGGGTTTGCAAATGGGCACTGAAGTGGTTTGATAATAAAAAGGCAACCATGTGCTTTGAATGTGGGAGGAATGTGTTGCTGCTTCAGCATCAAAGCCAATGCTGTGATTTCCCAACCACTAACAAGCCCTGAGGCCACTGATTCACCTTCTCCTCCTTTGGGTTGGGGTTGACTGCATCCCTCCTGGATAGATCCTGTTCTGCCAGTAAGCCAGGCTTGTGCCATGTGATAATCTAAACCAAACACGGCCTTGCAGTGACATGGATCACGTCTCCCCACAACAGATCCATGTGATGGACTGGGAAAAACTCCCTGGCTTTGCTGCTGTGTGTGTCATACCAGTGCCTCCAGTTAGCACAATGTAAGTCCACAGGGAACAACTCCTTTAATGCGTGGGCTTGCCTGGTGGAAGCCTTAATTCAGCAAAATATGAGCATAGTTCCATGCCTATTACTCAAGACAGTAACTGTTGAAGTCACCAGTTGTTGGAAAGGACAAGGTAATTATTAAAAGGAAATATACATAAAAATAAATAGAGATGATCCACTAATCAAGGGCATGCTTATGTCAACAAAGCAATTCAAAGCAGAGTTTCACAAATGGTACAAAGCTCCAGGAAAACCTACCATATGTGAACCCAGTCATAAAAGCTGGGTCTTGGGCCTTATCAAACCTGCAAAGGGTGGAATTTTAAAACTATTTCAGCTGCTGCAGATGTGGAAAAGCACTCAGGTCTGGTGAGATAGACAGATCTCAAAAAACCCTCCCACGTACACTCATGGCATTCCTAAATCCCTTGGCTCTAAATGGCTCAAACTGCTAAATCTCCCTTTGAGAAATTAAACTGGCACTTAAAGGTCTAGGTTTGGTGAAGATAAAGCAAAGCCGACATTCTCCCAGAATACTTTGTCTCTAAAGAGTCTTTTCTTCTCCTTTGGGCTCTCTAAGGATAAGATCCAGTGTCTCATGGTCTTTTGATGTTTCCTGATCAAGTTTTTAAGCAAAATGCTAAACAGAATTTGTCTGTTCAACCCACATGATCCAGTGACAGTGAATCCTTCAGGGCATCTCTAAAGTCAGTGCAACTCATTACAGATGCCAGCCCAGATCTGACAGATTTATCATTTTTGCCAAGCACTTGTCATCACTGGTGGTAATACCCTTATTGCTTATATTTAATAACAAGCAAATATTCACATGGGCATCTTTCAAAACCTCATTATTCTGAATTGCCCCGAGGGGTTTTGCTGTTGCACCCCTAAGCCACAAGCCTGTAACACAGCATGGGCTGGGTGAGTTGGCTGGCTCCTTGAGTCACACAGCACAACCTGATGTCTTAATCAACAAATATTCCTCCAATTCATAACTTTTACAAGGAAAAATAAGATTTCAGCAAATAGACATACAGCAATCAGGCACAAACTCAGCCTGAACCGCTGTGTAAACCTGAGCGTGATTCTGTCAGCTCAGCTTCCAGGCAATGCCCAAAGGTAGAAGGAGCTCTGAAAGACTGTTGGAAAGGGCCATTTCACAAGATTTCCTGCCTGGCCCTCAAGCACCAGGGTTACCTTAAAAAAAAGAGTTTTTGGCAAGTTCCATCCAAAATGATGCCAGCTTCTAAACAGAGCACCCTAAATCTCTAAAAATATCTGATTTTTGATAGTGGAGTAAATTCTCCCATCCTTACAGCACCAGATGAATGCTGAGACAGGCTGTGAATTTTTTTGACAACTATGTATTTATACTTGTAATTCAAAGTTCTCTGCATGAACAAGATCACAGTAAACTCCTTATCTCTCTAATATTCACAGGATTTAAGAGATGCGTGCTCATAATCATAGATTCACCAGTATGTAGGATAATTGGAGTAATTATGCCAGGCACAAATAGTTTTTTCATTCTTTATCAAGAGCATATAGGAGCACAAAAGAGCATTTCATCATTTCTGTTCCATGGTGAAACTTATCAGCGTTAGTAGACACTTCATACAGAGCAACTAAGATGCAGATAAGACTTGTTTCCCAGGGAAACTAGACAAAATACTTGATCTTTCCTGCTATCCAGTTCTTTCATAACAACACAACCCTTCCTTCCTTCCTTCCTCCCTCCTCCCTCCCTTTGCCCTGTGCTGTCGTCCCTCCCCAAACCTTGTGAAGTTGGAAGATCAAACAATTTTAATCTGTTCCCACAGTGAAAATAATCTAGGCATTAAAATGACAAGCAAAAAAAAAAGAGTTTAACAAAGAGAGCAAGTGGAGGAAAAAAGTTCCACTCCAAAAGTGAGTGACCATTGACTGAGAGCAGGAGCTGCAGATCTGGGTCCCCATGCAAACCACACTTACCCCTGGGAGCCACAGTTTTTGCATTAGCACAATTACTCCAATAAAGGAGTGCAAAAGATCAGAGTCTGTGTCTTGCCTCACTTTCTATACTGAGATTTGCAGATGTCCACAGTTAAATAACTAAACCCTCCTAAAGTCTGATGGCAATTGAGTATTAACTCCCTTAAGTTCTTTTGAAAAGCTCCAATCAATCAATTTCTAGCAAGTAAAGAAAGTATGAGTTTCAGCAGGAAGTATCAAATATAAATAGGACATGAGCTAACTAATGAGTTTGACTTATTTGGCACAATATGCTAAACCGTGCCTATTAAAATACCATTGAACTATGAGGGCATAAATTATATTACAACTCAGTATGCCAAGTGGCTGCCACACCAATCTGGCTGTCCACAAAGTAATCAGAGGTTTTCTGCCTTTTTTATATCAAAGAGACTCTTAAGTAGCTCAGATCTGACATTTAGGTTTCATTTAAAATATAAATAGAAAGGTAAAAAATAAAGATTAAAAGGGAAAGAAATCATTATGGGTAGGAATGGTTTTATCATTTGTCTTTCAAAGGGCAAACTTTTGGAGTTCTTCACCGCTAAACTAAACCTCTTAGGAAAATTAAGCCGTTTCACTTATTACAAATGACATCCCTCTGAGACCCTGTACATAAATGTATGTGTGGAAGGCTTTTGTCAGAAGGAGCAAAGCAATCTTGCCTACCTCCACAGCAAAAGGCAGGTAGACATTTATGATGAATGTTCTTGTGTACCCGATTACAAGCCTGGCTCAGGCACACAAGGCCAGGCTCTGCCAGGGCTGCTCACCTGTGCTCAGACCTGGGGCAGTTAGAGATCCTTATTCTGGCTAATTACATATCATGGACAGGGCAGTGGATGAACTTACACCGTGGCCAGACACAGAGCAGCTCATGGCCTCTAAAGACAGGGGACATCTCAGCCTTGCTCAGGTTTTATTTCATCTAGACTGAGCTTAGATTCAGGCACATTATTTTATTTTCTAGTGCGAATGTGGTTTTGTTACAAGAAAGTTGGATGTGATTTTTATAACTGGACTAAATTTTGCCTTGGTTTATATAATCAGTGAAATCCCATTGACGTCAATAGAGTTGCCTGGATATAAGGGGAGACTTTGGCCCTGGTGTTTATGTCATTTGTGGTTAATAAAAGGAATGTCCTAATTCTGTGAAAGAGCAATTGAAGACCAAGAGCACAATTACTTTAACAAGTGTTTCCAGTGCTTCTTTACTTCAAATTCACATGAACTTTTTTGTTGTTTTTAACTCATTATTTGTTTCCTTAAACAAACCTAGCTGTCATTATTTCAGAAGATAAATATGACTACATGAATTTCACAGATCTATTAGATTATGGCAAGCCCAAGATTCCTACGCCATCTTTATTTTTACTGGCGATCTTCCAAGACCATCTTCATGATGTGACTTGTATCATACCAGTCTGAGTCCAATAGCTCAAATGTTGCTCAAGAAAAATATTCAGCTTGGAAATGTGTCTTCTTTGAAAGCACTAGACATTTGAAGTCATAAGACTATGATACATCTGAACTGTGAATAACATTTTTCTTGGCCTGATGCACATCCCCAACAATGAATGGCTATAGCTCTGTCCAACGGAAGTGTATTGGTACCTTCCAGAAGAAGTTGCATCAGAGATAACATTGAAGTGGTTCATTTCAGAGAACCAAGTGAACTCAGATTCATTGCATTGGTGTTTGGATGTTCCAAGGGCTCTCATGGTTTCTTTGAAAGGTTCTACTGTAAATGCAGACGAAACCTCTGCCACTGTGCCACTGTGCAAGCTAAGAGAATGGCACATGCATGATTTACCACCAGGCAAATGCTGCCTCTGAAATACTGCCTCAGCCACCACAGAGTTTTATACTGTTAAATAATGTTTGCTTTTGTAAATTACAGAAGAAAAAAATCCTCATCTATTCAGAAAAGGGGCAGTTCATGTGCAATTTACATGCTCTTCTTATCAGTGTGCCAAAACAAGGTTCTTAGAAGGGAAAGACAACTTCACAGACTCAAGTGAAGATTAAATCTCCCACTCTGGATTTCACTTTTATGCTCATGTTGGCAATAGTCTGTGCTTCATCGTGGTTATGCTACTTAATTTAACTCGGTATCCAGAGGCCACTTTACAATCATTGGACTACAAAATCTGTTCATCAAAAGCAATTTGTTTTGCATTTAAGCTGGTCACCTACACAAGAAAAATGCTGGGGCTCTGCAAAGGCTACCATTCCTCCTTCTCAGACTGGCTCTGGCAGCACCCTGTGACTCCACCTCCCCAGTGCAGAGGCTCAGGACAGCTCCCTGGCCACCAGAAATGTTTGGTTAATACATCACCTCTAAGCAATGCCCTCCAGAGACACTGTAAATGGGAAACAGTAGCTTCAGTAGTACAAAACAGTATTTCTAAAATGTAAGATTACAGTTCTTGTTAAATAAAACTCAGGAAAGCAGCCAGCTGGATGTTACTTCATAGCCTTACAGTCTCTCTGTCTGCTCCTGCCCTAGCTCACTCTTCACATCAGCTGTGCTCATCTGCTTTCTAGGAAGTGGTATTTCAAATACAGTTATGGAAAATTTCAAATACATAACCTATATCTGTTCCTCTTAAGTAAATACACCTACTCAATAGCGTGCTTGGGGACAAAAGTGAGTCAGCTATGAAAATGGAAGGCCGAAAGGGACCGAAATCAAGTTAGATGGTTTTCAAGCACAAAAGTTGTGTATCCCTAAAGCATCTGACAACCAGCCATCCAATTCAGGTGTCTTTCAACTATTAAATTCTTTATGGAGTCATCTCAGTGCAAATGATAGAATTTGTGAACTGCAATGCCAGAGTGATAAGATGAAGCACCTCACCTGCTACCTTGACCTGGGTGGGTCTGCAGGTTTTGCAGGGCAGCACTTGGAACTCCTCTGCCTGGTACATGGAGTAGTCAGTGCTCGCCACCACCAGCCTGTCCCCAGGTTCCCAGGAGCTCACATCATCCACCAGATTCAGGATCGTGCTGTTCACATTGGTGTCAATGGTTACCGTGAGCTTTGGTTTCACTGAAAAGATGAAATGGAAGGGTGGAGAATTCAGTCAATCTTATCAGAAAAAGCTTGCTCTTTTTTTTTTCTTTCACACACTCCCCGCCCTGTTGGAGTGCCACCAAAAATTATGATTTTCTCTTGCCAAAAAAAAAAAAAAAGTTTACTCTGCCAAACATGTTTTTTACTGGCTTTGGCTTGGCAAGCAAGAAAACAGGAAAGTATTTTCCTTTAGTTGCAGGCAGGTGGATTTTCCACTAACGCCAGGATAAATTTAAATGTAGCTCTTAGTGGCTCATTCTCACCACACCCACTTTGCAGCAGCCCTTGTGGGCACTGGGTGCTGTTGTTTACAGCAGCCAAGTGGTCTTCAACGTAATGACTGTTTTTTCCAGCAAAACAACAGTCTCTCATCCTTCTTTTCCTGCCAGAACCAAAAGTGCCTGTCTAATAACCAGGTTAGAGGCAGTGATATTGGAATTAATAACTACAAAATGAAGTATTAGTGTCAAACTCTGTTGTCTTCACACGTTCTGATTGACTAATCCTATATTACCCCAAAATGTTTTTGCAAAAGACAAGCAATTTACAAGAAAATTCTTGCCAAATGTTTCCCACAGCCTTGCTGGGTATTTGAGAAACTACCCTGCTGCCTCTGTTAGTACTCAGGAATTTTTCCTGAGATAAATCTTTGGTAAATCTTTGGTATCTGAGTACGTGTCCATAGCCCAGCCAAAGCTTTAGCTTGGAGAAATTACTCAAGTTGTTCTGACACCAAACAAGAGCCAGTCACGGGAAGACAGGATTTCTCCTATTCTCTGTTCTGGCTTTCAAAGATGGGGCACATACCAGATTTGCCACACAGGAACCTCACTCTGTAGTTGCGGCAGCCCTCGCCTGTCTGGTCCTTGCCATGGCACAGAAATTGGTAATCGTGGCCGCTCTTGTAGAAAACCTCTGTGGTTAAATTTGCTCCATCGAGCGTCATGGCCTGGAATGAGGATGGAAATACAACACAGGTGTTGCTGTGAGGTGAAGGGATTTTCCCGGAACATCTATGCCATCAGAAGAGGCTTTTGCTTTGTTTGGGGTGAATGGCACAACCACTGCATAACCAAGCCCTGTGACTGTGTTCTGCAATCGGCATTTCCAGCTGCACATGCTATTCCTGAGCTGCACGCTTTTCTCTTGTGTCTACACTGAGACCATGAGCTATTTTGAGAGGAGTTTGTGAAGCTCACAAACATCTGCCTCGATGCCCTAGATTTTCTCTTGCCTCTGGTTTGAGGGCAGATGGAAACATTGAATACGGATGCTTGCACCCAAATGAACTCAGTTTCAAGCCTCTGCACTGCACTCATTCCATTGCTTGTGGCTAGGCTCTGTCTGAACCTTGCAAAAGTAAGGGGGTAGGGGTTTTATTTCTCCATTTCGTGGATCAGTCAGTCTCTAAAAAAATCCTGAAGCTGCTGCAATACTGCTGCCTGCTCCAAAAGAAACAAGGAGAAGTGGCCTTTTCTCACAGGCAAGTACCAGCCTGTAGAGCTGCCTTGAGAGAAAAGGCTGTATCATGCCAAGAAGCAGTGAGAAATGTAACCTCTCTGGTGTTCCTGCTGGGGCAATGTCACCCCTCATGGTCATGTCAAATTTCACATTCTGTGTCGATAGTTTCCATTTCTCTTGACCCTTTCACAAAAATGTGGTGCATTGCATTGGGCAATCCAAATACCACATGCATTTTAGCAAGGCACCAGGAGAAAAGCCATCTCTCAAGGAAGGGTCTGATCCTGATTCTCTCACTCATGCAGGCTTTCCTTATTAATGCATCCACCCCTCTGCCGTGTGTGGGATTAGCACCATTGGCTGGAGGAATGTGCCTCTGGCTGTTGCTGTGCTTCTGTTATTATCATCATATCTTCAATTTTCTCACATGTAGCAGAGCTGGGGCAGGCCAGCTGCTATAAATCAGTGTAACTTTATGAAAGCAATGAGCAGCACCAGATTACACTACCTGAGGATTTGCCCTAAAATCTGCAGGATAAACTGAAAAATGTCTCACTTTTAATAT
>VZRN01006624.1:97397-109739 GCA_013397935.1 Dasyornis broadbenti | reverse complement strand
ACAGAAGGGGAAAAAATGGTTTGTTTCTAGAACAGAAGAATATCTTTCTTCTTTCGCTTTTAATACACATTCTAAAAGGGGCTGTAACAAACATCTGACCCCTGTTTTGAACTAAATTGTCACTTGTGATACATGTGTATGGAGGCTGAAATTACTGTGGATTTGGTAAGGCCTGGCAGAAAATTATAGGGCAGTTTTTTCCTTTCTGTTCAAGAGAGATTCTTTATAACATCTAGCCCTGGAAACTTTCACTCATACTGTCAGCATTCCCATTTACTTCAATAGCCACATTCTTGTGAATAAGGACAACTCCATTGGCTCGGAGCACACAGAGACCTTAGGCTCAGCCTCACACAGGTATGAAGGATTTTATTGTCTCTTTCAAGGCAATGCTTCTGCTATAGTTGTTTTACCAGGTAGACATAAAAAGTATATGGTGAACGTATACCAAAAAAAAAAAAAAAAAACCCTTGTTTCTTGCTGGGTTTTTTTTGTCCTCAAAGAGGCTTTTGCATTGTCAGAAAAGGTATCTAACTGCTCCTCAGAATGCTGGCCTGATGGCATAATTATACTGCTTAGCTCCAAACAGAATTCAAATTTCTTTCCACAGAGATAAAACAATTGACTCCAAGAAATGGCTGAAAGCTCACCAATATTCTTGACAACCTGCTACAGCTGGTAGTTTTACCATCTCATACATTTTGTGATTAATTTTTTAGGTAGGGTCCCTTCCAGGGCCATTTAAAACCTTTGAAATTTTCATGTGCTTGCTTCTTTTAATCTTCCAGCAGGGAACCACATATTTCATGATAGCATCTGTGCTGTCCATGACACCATCTGTACACCTTTTCATGCCAGAAGCCAGAATTTACTGAAAGGAGCTCAGTTCTATCAAATTTGTCTCAGAACAATAGGAGACTGTACACAAGATCTTGTTGGTTATGTATTAGAGTGGTAAAATAATTGGTGTGTTTCATTTACAAACAATAATTACTGACAAGCACAATTATTCTGAGGGTTCGGTGTCAGTCCAAAGAACACTTGCCCCTCTAAAACGAGTGGTAAGCCTGCCTACCTGGATGTCAATGGGCTGCCTGCAGATTTTATCAGGATGAGCAGCTTTGAAGTCAGACAGCTTCTCCATGTCCTTAGATCTCGCTTTGTCAGGCTTCTCAAACCACTCTGTCCATTCTACATCTGGAGACAAGTGTGAACAAGAATAATCATTTGAAAGTCAACCTTAATGAGTGCAGCAAAAATGCATGAAGCGTAATATGATCTCAGATATCATTCACAAGTTTCTTCACTGATGATCTGATTCCTGCCTCTTCCTGCCAGTCTGTCAGCCACTCTTAATGATACTGTGAAGTGCAACCAGCCAAGGGAGAGCAGAGTTATTAAAAGCCCCATAATTGGCGTGTGCACTGTGAGCATCATTAATAGATATGGATTTTGGATCTGTTTCTGCCTCAGCTGCCTTCTCTGATCTTCAGATCAAGTTGCACCAGTTACTGTGTGTTGTCTGAAACATGGACGTGGTGAAGTAAAAAGAAGTAAGAGGTTGTGTGTAAACTCTGAGACCATAGGAGATGGAATTTCATACCCAGTGCAGAAAAGGAAAAAGGATCTCAGTTCTTCAGAGGGTCCTGGAGATAACTGGGGAAAGAATCTTTGTGTGTTCATTACTTGGGTTAGTGATGACATAAATAGCATCTAGCAAGTCCACTCTTCCCAAATGGAAAAGGGTTGCATTAAAAATGATGATTCACTCTATTTGTCTGCTGTCTACCCCTCAGTTAAATAGCTCACAGACCTCTTACCTTGAACCCACTCACTCGTCGAAGACACGTTAAAATGTTCTCCATTCTCAGCTTTGAATAGTTTGAATACTTTTGCCACAGCTGACCCTTTGTGACCTGTTAAAAAAAACAAACATTGGTAAAATCATCAAATGCAAGAAAAGAACTGAAAATGTAATGGTCTGTGTGCGTGTTTGTATTTTTTGGCTACATTATTTAAACTTAGCCCTGCACAACTTCAGAAACATTTACAGATCTTGCAATGAGGCTTCACACACTTTTGTAACTGCATGGATAATCAGAAGGAAAAATCTTCAAAAATCAAGAGAGGATAAACCCTTCAATTATTTGTAATACACTGCTATTTTTATTTTATGTTGTAGCAAGCTGTGTTGTTCATATCATGAGAAGACAGAGACTCAAGAGTGTTCAGCTTGCAAGAAAATGGTTTCACAGGAGAATTTGAGGCTACTAATTCAGGATACACTGATTAAGTTTTCAGCTGCTGTGAACTAGGTCTGTTCCACAGATTTGTTTCTTAAGAGAAGCAGTGTCTGAGCTCAGTGAAGTTAAATGGATTTACTCTGGTATGGGATCTCACCTTTTATCTAAGGGTTTGGATAGCTTAAGCGATCCCCCACTCAGCTGCTTCAGATGCATTAGTGGGAAGAAGCAATATATAGAGAGAGCATTCAATTAAATGTGTCAAACCATCAATTGCTGATAGCTTTGATGTAATGCAGTGGGAAGTAAAAGCACCATTGACCAAATTAATCTCAGCCGTAACTCCAGTAACTTTCAGAGATCATGTCAAGACAGCATTTGTGCAGTAAATACCTTGATATTCAATGTGGTCTTCAACAGAAGAGGAGGGATTTCCTTTAATGGTAATAAAACTCCATGGGTGCCTGGAAAATGAAAATGAGAAATGATCAAGTTATGTCAAGTATGAGATGCATATTTCTTATAGCCCAACATTCTTAAATTTTTCAGAGGCACCACATTCAAAACTGTCTGATTAGTGTCACAGGCATCTTAGTTAAAATTATCTTAACACTCTATATTTCTTCAGTAAATATACGAGAAGAGAAGGAAGTTTGAAGAAAAATCCCCACTTAAAACGCTCCTGTAACAAGTGTGTTTCTTTTTCAAATGAGTGTTTAAAGAAACTTGTGTATGACAGACCCAAGAGACACTGGCAGCTCCCTGGGGAGCCTGAAAATAAATCTTTTGTGTATGTGTCTGTGTACATGTGTATACACTAAAGAATGTGAAAAGAAACCACTTCTGCTTAAATAAATTTAGCTCATGCTGAAACCTTGTATATGACAATTGTCTTTGGAATGCCCCATGAGAATTTCTAATACACAGACTGGCTGGCAAAGGACAATTAAAAGTGCTTAGATAGTCTCTGCATATCTAGTTTACTTCTTCTGAACATTGAACAAGGATAAATGTTTATGGCTCTGAATTGTCTATTTAAATCTGATCCCATGTCAGAAATCAGTTCATTACTATCTGAATGTTATTGATCAAGCAGGTCCAACAGCTATCAGCCACACTGGAGAATGACCAGATGGATGAGAAAGCAATAGAGACAGGGGCTAAAGTGCCTCCAACCTTGGAGGTAAGCCCAATTAGCAGGGGTCAGGGAGGATTTGTATCTTCAGAATGGAGCTAGTTCAGGCATATCTGCTCTTAATGACTAAGAGAATAAAAAATATGCTTCCAGGTTGGTAGAGAAACTGTCCTGATTTTAGCAAAAACTCCCACAGATTAGGCCATGTCTCTACAGTTTTAAGTATCTGGTCCTTTCAATTCCATCAAGGGACATGCAGGTCACCTTACATTGGTGTGAGTGAAGTTCCAAACCACTCTGGAGCTCCAGAAGAAAACACATACAGACGTTGACAGAGAACCACTAAAACACATCTGAATCACAGGTGTCGTGAGCGGGGGTTTGCTGGGATTTGCTGCTCTGGGGGCAGGAGGGTCAGGCTCTGGGTGAGCTCTGGTGCATCCCATGCTGTGCCATGGCCCTGCCAGACAGGGCTGCTCAAGGGGACACCGTCCTCAGCCCCAGCACTGGCCAGGCTCAGTGGAAGCTGCCAACACCACTGTCTCAGAGCCTGCCAGCCTGCCAGATGCTTCTGCTGGAAAACTTGCCCGCGCGCCAATTGCCGAAGGCATTGCTGGGCTGTGATTCCCATCCAGGGAGAGAGGGGGGATGGAAACACGGAGGACATTTTATCAGTCAGCAGTCAAGACAGATTTTTGTTGTTGTTGTTGTTGAGTTGTTTTGTTATTATTATTATTATTTTGGTAAATCAAATTCAAAACAAATGACAAAAAGTTATGATACCTCAAAAATTACTTCAAAAGTAATTTTAAGAATAAGGAGCTATTCAGTTCGGCAACTCAAGGCTTGGCCCCACTTCATGTGTTAAAATACTTGTTTTTCTTGGTTATTTTACCACTAAAAATAGTTTTAAAGTCGTTCAACCCTGACGCATAAGGACACATGTAATCTATTTGGGCTATAAGAAATGAAGTGACCGGTAAGTCCAGAACCAAACTGGAGATAGTTGTGTGGAATTCTGAAAAGAACAACTATGTCATCAAGAGAAAAAGGGCTTTCTCTTCATTTATTAATAAAAAGGGGGGGGGAATGGCTCACACTGAAAGAGTAAACGCACTTTTCAAAAGGAAAACAATAAAGGAGGAATGCAAGATTTTCTTTTCATTCTTAATGTTCTGGACTCAACAAATAAAAAGAGATTCCAAAAACACAGAAACATTTTTGAATAAATCAGCATTGCTCATCAGCTCTGCTACAGCGAGGGGGAGTAACACAACTTTACAATCTGGTTGAATATGGAGCAGCTGGAGATGGACAGGAATTTGCCCATATAACTCCGGCCAACACCGCAGCCAGGAACCAACACAATCTATGACTGCACGGCCTGGCTCAAGTGCCACCTCACAAAATGTGAAACAGAAATTTCCTAAGCCTGGGGTTTACACTCCTATTCTCTCAGGGATGCCCATGGCCAGCCCCAGCCATCATCAGGAGCTAAGAAGATCTGACAGCCAGGATTCAGAGGACCAGCCAGCAAACCCCAGTGCTGGGCAGTGAGTGGTGACAGGTGTGTTAGAAAGAAAAATCCATCTGCTCTCCTCAGCCAGAGCCTGCCTTGGCCACAGAGGTTAAAATGTGTACATGTGTAATTTTCTCATTCTGAACATTTTTTCCTAAGATATTCCAAAAAAATTTTAAAAAGCACCTGTCAAGTGTGTACGTCCTTACTCATAGTTATAAATGTGTGTTTCAAACATAAACCACTGTGTCTAAATCTTGTTACACTGAAATGGAAGTTCAATTTTCTTAAGCGGAAAAGCTTAGATACACCTAAAGCTGCCTGTGTTCCACTGTGCCATCAAACTGCCTTTCTAAGTCTGATCCCAGCTGCCATCCAGACAATGTGGGTTTTTGAGAGTTGATGAACTTAAACTCTGAGAACACTCCTAAGAATATGTTCTTTTAAATAATGCACCAGATATTTTTCCACACACCAGTCTGACGGTGGAAGACAGTATTGACTAACTATTGCCACATTATTTATCCATGTCTCTATAATTTGTAGAACGCAATTTTGTGGTGTTCCAGATAACAGCATGGCAAGGATTAGCTTTTTGACTGCAAACAATAGCAACTCTGAAAGTAACACTTCATGGATAAATTTCTGTGGTGTTTCCATTATGAACATTGATTGCAAAGTGATGAGAAACTTGCATTAAAACACCACAGCAGCCTAAAACAAAATCAAGTGCCATTTACTTTTTATAAACATATGTGAAACTCATCAATTCCTCTCTGTTGCACAGTTGGGAAAAAAAGTATAATGTTCAAAAATCATATTCTGTTTCCCTAATTCCAGCATTTGGAAAAAACTCCAGCAGGCTACTGGGCTCTAACATGGGGTCTAGATTTGAGAGCAAGAATTGCACTGATGGAGATGGCCTGGTTTTGGAGATAGTTTCTGCCCCTCTGGTTGATTCTTTGAAATGTGTTGTCTGGTGCACAGGAGCCCTTGCAACATTTGACACAACCTCTTCATCAACCACCCCAGATCTTTCTCCATCTGTGTGTGCCCAGCTGACACGTCTCTTCCCACAGACTCCTTTATTGAATCACTTCTCCCTACAAGGCAGATTTTGTATGTCTCTGTGTGTGTGTGTGTGTGTGTGTGTGTGTTCTGCGGACACCCTCTTAGTGCCTCATTAAAAAAAAAGCCTACATAAAGTCAGATAAACACAAAAAACATAATGGCTACAGTTGGGTAAATAGCAAGTATTCTCAACAATGTATGTGCCAACACAGACACTGTTTTGGCCACAGAAGTATTTACAGTCCACACCATAAATCCATGTTTGCTAGATTTCTGCGCTGCACAAGTCCCCAGACCTGTATTGGACAAGATGAAGAATGTGCTGTATGTGTGTCTGTGTGGATGTAACCAGAGCTACACAGCAATTCTTGTACCCTCCGTAATGCTCAGCCCATCTAATCCTCTGTGTGTGTATAAATATGCTTCTTAAATATTTGGGAGATGGCTTGAAAATAAATTGGAATAAGCAACCTGTGGGAACAATATCTTGGAAAAACATCTTTTTTAATGTGAATCATATGCTATTCCTCAATCTGCTAATAAAAATATCCAATATAGACTCTGAGTGCATCTGAAACTATCTAATTAACTGCTAAAACTCCACATTGAGATGTTTCCCTCTTTTTTTTTACTTTTTTTTCTCCCCATGTGAAAGAACTTTGTGACTTTGAAAGAGTGGAACTATTTGGACATGTCAAGAATATAATAAAGCCTCTGTGCTGGGAGAACTGGCAGGACTGGCACATACCTAAACCCAAGGTGAAGGAAATGCTTGCTGCCCAGTTTGGTCATTGCTTTCCTGGCCAAGTCATCCAAGTTTCTGGATCCTTCATCGTTCACTGCAACCGACAGGATCATGCCATTCACAACTCTGCCCAAGTACTGAGCCAGGCGAACACTTTCCTCTTTTGCTCTGTAGGTATCAAACCTGAAATGATAAAAACACCCATAAACATTTACTGCAGTGATCACCACATCTTTAGGAACCAAAAAGCACATACTATAAAGAAAGCACTCTTTTGTATTGTTCACAGTAATATTATCCTGTTGCAAAAGCACTTGTCTAACAGGGTGCATTAGGGGATTCTGTTCAGCCAAATTGATTAAAATCTAGTTGACAGACTGCGGGGCAATAACACTACTCATTCTGTGGGTTTGGAGATTTCTGGTCTAGGAAGAATTGTATAGACATGCAATGCCACGCATTTGAACAAGATGCTCAAATGTGTAGTTTTGAGCTTGCTGAGATGCTGTCCCCAACCTGTTCCCAAAGATCCTCACACCTAGGCAGTCAAATGGTCACTCACCGATCTGAATGGACAACTGTCCCCGTCTTTGGGTCAATGACATGGACAATGACACCCCGGTGGCCCCAACTCCTTTCAAAGTAATATCCACCTTCTTCCATGCCACCAGGATGGAGAGTCTTGTTTAAGAAAGTCCAGGACAGTTTTTTCTTTCCATGGATCTCAAGAGTGCCTCCTTGACTTACTCCAAGATACTTCTGTCCAAAGTAAGGGTTTGGCTGGCTGCCGTCATTGGCTCTAAAGCAGGGAGGGAGGAAAGGGACCAGGTTTGGGTTTGTATCTGGAGTCAAGGAGCCTTGCTCCTTGTGCTATTGTGACCCAAGGAGAGAAATGTCATGATTTGCAGTCCTTTTCCTTCAGCTACTCCAAGAATAAGGACAGTAAATACACATTGTAGAGTAATACAGTAAATAAACATTATACAGTAAATAAATTATTTTAAATAGTAGTAGCAGCTACTGAAGACCAACAGCAATCTGGAACACAGCTTATACATGCGATATTCATTACATATAGGCCAGAGGAGGCCTGAAGCCCAGACTGAATGCCACATCTGTGTTTTTGAGTTCTGGAGGCAGACAAGACCCTAACCAGGAGCTAAGGGGTCTAGTGGTTGTTAAATATGAATTTAGCATCCTTGAAATTCTGAGAGATCCTGTGCAAACTGCAAGACATAAGCATATTTCCTTCAGTTCACCATTCTCATGCAGAAAGAAAGGATGTTTAGAGAGAACTTTCAGATGAAAAGAATGTTTCAGGTTTTAAGCCTATTCTGGAAAATCTGCTTGAGTGGTGGCAAGGTGCGTGGTGATTCTCTGGCATGTCCAAATACCCCAGTGTTCGTATCCCAGTGTAAGAGCAAAAACCCCAACCGGACATCAATTTTTGTGGGCCATTTAAATTGTTTTAAAAGTTACTGAACTTTCCACAGAACACTGATGATAAATTAACCTGAGAACATGTAATTTTAAGGAACATTTTCATTCCCTGATGTAGAAGAGAGATTCTAAGGTAGTCAGAAGGTTCTAAGGTAGGATTTTATCATGCATACATACCGCCCGTATAAGATGATAATCACATTGCCTTGGTAAGGGCACAGCTCACTGCCAATGTGTAACTGTCCATCGTTTTCAATGAGTATATTTCTAGTACGCAGAATGATGGGCTGCACATCGTCTTTAATGACCAGTTTTCCTAAGTAGAGAAAGTTATGACATTTGCTTTATCACACAGCAGCTCATCAGAAGTTGTGGTATCATTGTGCTAAACCTGGTGCTGGGCTCTCATCTCAGTTTTTGAAAAATTCTGTTCATACACCCCAAAACAACTCTCGATACAAATCCTGAAAAAACTGATTTTTATTCAGTCCAGTTCTTGAAGAATGTGACTGAGATTTGCATGGAAGAGGACCCATTCAAAACTGAGACTGGAATTCAGAATTAAGATGAATAAAAGCTATTCATGCCAGCAACACTATGGCTCTGTCCTTGGAGACAAAAAGGTACATTTGCATCTGCCCTGTCCTGAGGCCCTGATAACCCAGCTACTGCAGTATGATGCTATCGGGCCAGTGGTTTGGTAAAAAAATGTTTTTGAAGCAAATTGCAGAAGTAGAACTAATCATTACACTGAGCTCCTTGTGTAAATTCTCCAGACACGACAGAAAATAGGTTGGTTACAATGGCTAAGGAATCTCAGCATCTCAGCTGTCACCTAGCCTCCTACTGAGGTAAAGCTGTGCTTGCCCAGTAGCCCCCAACTTCTCAGCAAGGAGCAGGAAGCTCTCCCAGCATGATCCAGAGTGATTTAAACAGCCCCAGTGGGGAGCAGACTTCACCCAGCCTTGCCAGTGGCACGTTTTACCTCCATCAGTGATGTGGATAGAGTGGACAGTCGCAGAAGAAGAGAGAAGCAGCTTCCTGCCATTGCGGATTTCAACATGGTTTTCTTCATTGTGACCTGGGTTCCAGATTTCTATCTCAGGATCTCTATCAGGACACGTGACAGCTGCTTCTGCTGGGTAGAGATGGAGAGTGAAGACAATCAGAGTTTGTTTGGTGTGAGACAGAAAGCTCTGCACCTGGGCATCTTTACAGTATCGTTCAGCATCACCCCCCCTTGGCTGACTCCCTGGAACACAGCAATACCTCCGTGCAGCCGGGTACATGTGGGTCACAACTAAAAGAAAACAAACAACACCTTAAGCTGTATGGTTTTCTATTTTCTGGAAGCATGGAAAAACCCAATGCAAAGGAGCCTTGCAGGGAATGCAGTTTCTAGAAAATTACTGAAATGGAACTTTAACTGAGCTCTTCCTGCAGTGACATTCAGCTCTGTTCATACCATCTAGACAAAAAGCCTTTCACAAGGCCAGGAAAGGTGTGGATAAAAGGATAAAACAACTGCTACCTTTAGAAATGCCCTCAGATACCTACTTTGCTATATATCTTCCAATATAAAGATGTTAAAATATGTTTGTGTTATATATTTTCACTGGAGATGGAAAGAAAAAGAGATCAAACTTACATGAAAACACCAAGCACCAAGAATTACCAGTACATCCAGTAACACAGAGCAACAGGAATCTCACAAGTGTGTCTGGGTTTGTGAGCTTTTCCAGGCAGAAGCAATAAGGATTCATTCACTTTGGGATCACACATTGCCAGTCTCCACACATGACGGGCTGGCATGACCTGTTAGTCTGAACAGCTCTCATATCACATCTAATAGTCTCATGTTGAAACTATTTATTTAAGATAAAATATTTCCCTGATACAACCTTGGTTGATATATGAGCCTCATGTCTTACCCTAATCAACAGAACTGAGAGTGAGAGTCTCGTGTGACGCGTATTTGCTGAGGGTAGTACCCTTTCTAATCCTGGGGAGCTGAGGTCAGTGGAAGTTTGAACAATGAGCCCTTTGCCTTCAGAAAGGGCTGGGAGTTCTCATCAGCTTTCCAATTTTTATCCCTTAAAACAAAAACATCATGGAGAAAACTACAGGATCAACAAATCAATGACAAGAGTCATGGGATAAACACCTTGACCTCAGCAGGGTTATGTCTCTGGAAGGTGGTGTAGTAAAGCTGGGTGGGTTTTGCCCCACAGATACTAATGCCTTCAGCTAATGGAAAGGACAATGATGTGAATCCATGCAAGGAAACGTTTCCTGGTGCTGGTGCAGTTGGCAGGCAGCTGTTTTGTGCTGCCACTGTGGAGCTTGAAGGACATCTGTAATTCCACAGCAGCAGAAAAAAGATCTGTCCGTGTGCATTCAGTTTCCTCTCACATTACTCCAACAGCTTCATGTCTTAAGAAAACAATAGAATTGGACCAGCCATGGCCCTAAAGTCTCCAAAGCCCCAATAAATACCAATTTTCAAGGTGAGCAAGGGATATTTCATGTGGGCTGCATAGACCTGGTCCCTCTGCAAACTTTTCCCATATATATTAAATAAATCAGATAGGGCCTATAATCTACCAGGTATCAAGTCAGATACAGATAAAAATCCAGGGCCTGATTTTGATACCAATTGTGCCAGCTGGAAGCTGGAATTGTATTAGTAATGTCAGAGGCATTTTCTCCAATTTACAGTAATTAGGAAAAATAAGGAGGTCTTTCTGGGTTCCTACCAGAAGACACACAGAATTAATTAAAGTTAGAAAAGACAAATACTTCAGACAAGGAATGGTGCTTACATTGTAAATAGATGTTCAAATATAACAGCAATACACACTGACAATTTTTTTTTTTTTAATAAAGAGATGTTATTTCCCTGAGAATATGGATAATACAAAAATTTGCTCATGATGAGAAGTGATATAAGTCCAAAAGAATCAATTCAAATGTAAAGGTATAATTTATCATCCAGATAAGGTGGACAGGATAAAAAACTTGTTCATTTTTCCATTTACTTGAATATGCTAGTGCCCAAGGATCTTCCTGTAGTCTCAAAAGATGACTTGTGCCCCCAAATTCATGATTTTGAAACAGAGAGGCAGACAGTGAAGCCTAAGGGGAAATCAAGGAATTTACACTGTTCTTTAGGATGACAAACAGAAAAAGCCAACAGACAAAAAAAGAGAAGACCCAAATTCCCAATTTCATCAACCAATTTATACCAGGAGCTTTGCACATCACCAACATCTGCTGCGCCGATGACACTATCAGGCTGAACATCTTCTGCCAGCTGGTCCAGTTACCTTGACAGCTTGATTATTACTTTCATTGTCATTTTTTAAAATGAAAGTGCAAATTCTACCCAGCACAAGGAATTAACTGAAAGTTTGCTTCTTGATCAAAAGGGTCTGAGCATGACAATGAGAGGTTGCTTCATGCAGCTGCAGTTTTTGGGGTAGGATAAATATATGGTCTCTTTGTTTCAAACAAATACAAACCTCCAGATTAGCTGTATATGGAATATGTAAATCAAGCTCCCCTTTCCCCCTTCCCTAAACTGCTTAGTAAAAGGACTGCTCGGAAGAGACAAAACCCAGGGGACAGGGATGTCCCAGCCCAGAGCTTTTTGCTATCCACATCTGGGCTTGAGGAATGCAGGAAAATGTTTGCCTTCACCTCCCTCAGCCACAACTATTAGGACCTGAGGTTTCTTTTGCTGTTTCTTTGTGGCCGTTTGTTGGGTTTGTGTTTGGTTTAAGAATTTGTGGCAGCTCTGAGGGATTGCTGAGGGTGCTTTCACCTGCTCAGAAATTTCAGTCTTTGCCACTCCAGCTGCCCTTGACTGGGAATATTGGCACATCAGAAAACTGCTTTTCTCCTGAGTTTTCCCACTCTGCCCTTGACTCTTTTTGTACAAAGAAGAGTGAAAAGCTGGTCAATTTAAACCTATTAAAAATATCATTAGAAACCATACCCTTTTTCTCCATGGCAGGAAAACTTACCTATGCTTACCGAAGAGACTACGAACAGAAAAAACCCCAAACTTCCAGTCAGATACTTGAATGTAGGTAGAGCCATTCTTCAGGATTTTCAATTCTTTGTATAGATAGCTGTGAAAAAAGAGCATCAAGAAAATGTCACTTTTTTTTTTCCCAAGCTCATTCAC
>VZRN01006624.1:6056-97363 GCA_013397935.1 Dasyornis broadbenti | reverse complement strand
AAAAAAAAAAAAAGTTTAACTCGAGCTTTATGCCAGTCCACGTCCACCCCCGTTCAGCTTGATGGCTGAAACCACCTCTGCACTAATTCAGGACCAGCATGAGCAGAGCAAAGAGCCATGGGCAGCTCCTCACCCTTTGTTTGGTTAAGGATAAACCCACTCGGGAATCCAAATAGACACTCAGAAAGCAGCCACCAGCTGTAACCAAAAACACCTTAGGAATGTGGTATAAACACATCCAGTGTCAGGACTCTCTAGGGCTGCATATTCACATGTGCTAAAAAGTAATGAAACGCAACAGAGAAGGCGTTTGCAGAGTGACAATTTTTCACAAAGTAACCTTTCGGTGGCACCTCTCTCCACCCGAAATACCCACACGTTTTTAGCAATGGTGTTTTGTGTAACCCCGAGATAAACCGTACTCACACTTCCAACCTGAAGCATGCAGTTTCTTAGATTTCAGATCCAAGAAAATATTGTCTATTTAGTGTGCCAGCTCAGAATTTTCTTGCAAAGCCAAAAGCCGCTTTTGAAACCAGTCTACCTAATGTTGTTTTTGCTTCTTCTGTAGCCAACCCTCAGCAAAAACAAACAAGCTGTGTCATGAAAGTCAAAGTTAGAATTAATGTGATTCTCTCTGGTCTCCGGTGATTGATTCTGCAGCTCTGCCCCGGGCTCATGACAATTTATTGACATGTGTATTCACAGGGAGGCAAGGACACCCACTTCTGTATTCATAAGGTACTGCTTAAAATTCACATGTAGTCCTTGGAGTCTTTAGGTTTTATCATATAAGCCAAAGTCTGAGGAAAATCAAAGACGTTTATTTGTAGCTGTCATGTCACATCCCACTGGTGAAACAGGATAAACATATGCATCAGACCTCTTAGTTCAACACAAAAGAAAAGCATTGAAAAAGAATTCCAGGGTGCCCCAGTTTCTCTAGGGCAAAACCATACGTTATTTTTCATGTCACTTGTTAATATAAGCTAAAAAAAAAAAAAAAAAATAGAAAAAAAAAACCTCAAGAAAAGGAATGGAAGAAGCCAGGGTTTAGTCTGGAGTAAATTTTGCAGTGTATATATGCAAAACACATCTGTACTGTTCATAAAGATGATACAGCTCAAAGTACAATGATAGGTTCAAAACACATGTAATCCAATGATTGCATTAAAAACAGCATTAGGACCAGATTTTACAGGAAATGTTTTGTCAGGGAAATGTTTGTTTGCTTTGGTATAGTGTATTTGACAGCCCTGAGCTCTGGAAAGAGCATAGACTCAGGGCTTGGTACAGTCTATCAGGTGCTGAAATGCTGTTACAGAGCAGTGGAAGAGAAGAATGCACTTAGCAACGCTATAACTTTGAATGATATAGTCGCCATGGAATTTGTGCCAGAACCAGGCTGCACGTGTCTGACATTTTAACAGCATTAACCATCAACATTGGATAAGCCAGAGCTCTTTTAAAGAAACGTTATTAGTGGTACGCCCAAAGTACAGCAGTCACCATTAAAATGCCAAGATTTATTAGTGATTATTACACAGCCTGATCTGCAGACCCAGTCATTAGGCTCTGCCTTAACGGTCGAGGAAGAGCTAAACAAGAAGTAACACCACAGGATGGTCATTGCAGATAAACAGCGTTTCTTAGAGTGTGGACACAGCTCTGTGTTAGTGCTCCATAAAGCCAGATTCCAGCTGGTGAGGCTTTGGTCATAAAGTGCATTCAGATGATATAAGAGTTCACAGGAATAAAAAGAAGGGGCTGTATTTTTGGCAGTGATGGCATGCATTTGCTCTGCTATTGCTGTGTAGGTAGCAAAGAAATATCTTTGTTCTGGCCCATTAAAAGCTCAGAGGAGCACTTCTGTTCTGCCCAGCTCATGACCTTACCTCTGACACAAACTTGTAGCAAACTGGTAGAAAACTACATCAAGGAATTTCTCAGCCTTTGCTTTCTTTAGAGCCAAGAACTGCACTGTACTCACCATCAGGTTGTGCAAAACACCTTCTGATTTTATATCCCCAGTTGCTCACCAGGGACAGCTTCCCTGATTGCATCCATCTTCATCAGCAGAGAACAAAACAAGCGATCAGACACTGGGAAGACATGTCATTTTCAGAGGCATCAGCTGAGTGCCAGGGCTCTGATGTTTTCACAGTGTCTGATTTGCCACAGTCCAAAGAATATCCTGCTTATTTTGTGGCTGAGGTAAGGTGCTGGATTCAGCTCACACCAAGCCCGAGTTCACTGCAGTGTTAGTATTAACTGGCACTTGGGTTGGAAAGGCTGAGAGCCAAGAGGGCCAAGAGGAACTGACTCCTCTGATTCAGCTCTGACTAACACATGGCTGGAAAAATGCTGCTTGGAGGATAATCTCAGGAATTTTCCTTCAAAATCTCTCAATCAAGCATCTTTTCCAAATCCTGGGCGCTAGCAGTGGCACGTTTGATTTTACTGTTCAGTCTAAGAGGAGGCAGAGACAGTGACTGGCCTCATCCCTGTGTGCTGCTGGAGCGGGCTCAGGAGCAGTTATCTCCTGCCAGGCAGTGCTTCCTCAGCTCAGTGCTGGGAGCCGCGTGGGGATCCAGCCACGCATTCCATCCTTGAACAGGCTCCAGCTCTGATGTCACCCCCAATGTCAACAAATCTCCCTGCAGATTCGGGCACTCAGAGAGCACCGGGGCCATGCAAGTGGCTGCCTAAGCCTATCATCTCCAGCCTTTCTGAAATACCATCTGGGACTTCTGTCTTGGGTGAGAAAAGCTTTTATATCTAGCCATTAAAAGCTGCCTGGCAATGGCAAGTGGGACTCATATCCTTGGATCTGGCAAGGCAGACTCTCTGAAATGATTCCCAGCTGCTGAACCTTTCCAAAAAGTGAACAATAGGAGCAGACAATGCTAAAAGTAGATGCAGGAAACTATTAGTCCTCAGCGGGCTGCTACTGCAGGTGTCAGCAGTGATGCTGTACTAGAAAGCACACTGCAGAGAGGAATCCCTACCGACTGCCTTTCCCGTGTTTTTAATACTGGAGGCAATGCACTGCAGACAATTCTGAGAACAAAACAATAAAGAAATGCTCTGAGCAAGCTGGATTGTCATAGGCATCGTGGTGGGGTCACACAGACACCCTGAATCTGAAGGGCCAAAGCAGAGCTTTCCCAGGCGGCACCACCAGTCTTTCAGAAACACACACCTTGACCTGCGCCCTTGCACAGCTCTAGGGCAAGCACCCAAACCTACAACAAAATTTTTAAAAGTAACTCCCAATATTGGATGTTTTAAAATGCTTTTTAAGATTGGCTTGACTCACTTTAGAGGATGTACCTTCAGCATCTGCTGGAGACAGCTCCTTTCAGTATGTCAAGCAGGGCATAATGGGATCTTTCACAATCCATTAAAAAGGCAGCAAGGACAGGAGAAAAAGCAGCAGCTAGCTGATCTCTCCTGACAAAGATGTCAAACCAGGGGCAAGAAATCATGTGGCTCTGTTGCTGCTACTGCCCAACGAAAGAGACCTCCAACTTGCATGGAGGCAGAGCGGGGATCAGGCACCATCCCCAGAGAACAGGGAAAGCTCACAGGGAAAAGGCACCTTTGAGCCTGATGGGCAGTGAACTCTTAGCGGCCACAAATCTGCCCAGGTGCTTGAGAGGACCTGTGAGTAAAATCTCTGTTCCCCAGGGCCCACTTCTGCAAGGGAGATGCTCTCAGGGACCCCGATGTGTCAGTGCCAGGGCCGTGGTGCACCAAACCCAGACCATCCCATATCCCAACTCCGCTGATGCTGAGGTCGCAGCAGTTTGATAGCGAGGTCTGAAGCTTTGCTGCATGTTTCCTCATGCATATGCAGGGAGGCCAACACCGATTTTGAAGCTGATCCTGAGAGAGGGAAGAGCTGTTTAATTAACGCCTCTGCTCCCTTCTTGCTGACATTGCATGGCAGCAGGTCCCCTCACCCTGCTCATGGAATTTTGTATTTTAGCCCCGGCTAGGAAGATAGATTTGAGGTGCACATTTGCTTTACTGCCCTAAGAACTTGCCAGCCCTTGCTACAGTGACATTCCTGTGCAGAAGGGGTTTTCACACACCCAGCCACAGGCACAGCTAAAGCCTTCAGAAAATAAACACACAAATTTCTGGGGATTGCTAATGGAAATGCTGTTCAGTCCCAGTGATGGCAGCAACGTAGCTGCCTCTGCTCCACATCTTGGTCTTGTGCTTGCCACCCACACATCAGCTGCGCATTTTTACTAGCAAGATGAGGAGGATTAAACTCAGGAACAGACTTTAATTCTCAATGAATCAATACTGGAGTCAAAAGCAACACTCTGACTGTTTTCCCAGTGAACCTTGGTTTCTTATAAATTTGTCTAATAACTTTCCCAACAAGAAGGTAATGCTCACTTATTCTGTATAAATATCCCTGCAAGTTCCTTGGTTCCTGATGTCCATAAAAATAGATTTTGAATGAGGAGCAGCAGTTACAGGAGATTTTGACAATGAATAAATTAAAGAAAATGAAGGTGTTTGTTAATTTGTTGTAATATTGGCAAACTATTTTGAGACAGAAATAAAAGGGGAAAAAAGAAGCTTTTTAAAGCTATGCTTTTTTTGCAGAATTAACTTTTTTTTTTTTTTTTTGTTTGTTTTTTTTTTTGCAGAGGCTTACAGACCTTGAAGAGGAAAGGAAGCAATTTTTGGCACCGTTAAAACAGAATCATTTGCAATTCCCATCACTCCACCCATCCAAGGCTGACAGACTCTCAGTTCCACATGCTTTCGAAGTGCTCAGCATTTCACTGAATTAAACGCCCCTCTACCACATGCGGTTTTCCAAGCACCAAAGCAGTGGGGAGCTGAGCCCCGTTTGCTGAGGCTTAGGGTGCACTGACCCTGCTGTGCCTGCTGCCAGGCACTCTGTACAGCCAAGCTCCTGTTTCCAGGGAATGCCAGAGCCACTGTGTCCCCACTGCAGAAATGCTCTGGAGATGACCAGGACAGCCAGATATCCTGAATGCATGAGATATGCTGGACAAGCCTGGATTAGCTGCAAGCCCACAAGGACATGCACAGTCCCTGTGGACTCTAGCAAGCAGGTGGATATCCTTGGGAAATCCCCAGGAGGAACAGGGCAGCTTCCTTCAAACACAATGCCCATGCAAGCACTTACCCCACAGCTTCACACACACAGGCTCCTGGTGCATGCCAAGTTAGCAGCAGCCTTTGAAAACATCCCTTGAATGTCCCAGCAGTCCCTGGAACAACTGTACCCTCTGCAGAGCGTCCCTGGTTTGAGGGCTCTTTTCCCTCCCAAGGTAAGGAAAGTGAGCGCTGTGGCTGAAGAGAATCACAGCATCCTGAATCCTCTTCAAACTTCTGCTTTTAACTACCCAAATAACTGCATCAGGATGTAAATATTTTTCTTTTTGCTTTTGTGGTACTTCACTGTTTGCATCTGGCTCGCCACGACTCCACGCCTTCCTCTCCAGGACATTTGCCATTTGCTTTCCTTCTGGGGCGGGAGGAGGAATAAGAGATTTTTTTAGAGGTTTAGGCACATTCCTCTCCTTCCTTCACCAGGCTCTTCCTTTGCCAATTGTTTAGTCTCAGCCTGGGGTTAGAGCTCTGCAAAGTTTTATTGGGGTCTGGACATGTCACAGATTATCAAATAAATCTCCAAGAAGCTAAAAGCCTGCTCTGTAAGTACTTGTTCCAATGTTGGACTTATGCTCACGAGCCAAAAACATCTTGCTTTTTTCCCCCTCTACAGCATCAGAAATCATAACAGTTAGGTATTAACAGGAGTTCAAAAGGACTTCAGGGATCTCCCTGGAGGGTCAGTTCCAGCTGCTCAGGCTATTGCACCAATTCTCGTCCCATGAGATCCTGTGCATCATGATTTATCTTACCTTTACTGAGCAGTATCAGTGATTTTTTTCCCACTTTCTGGCAAGCCAGGACCTCTCCCCTGGCCAAACCCAACTCACACCTCTCCCTACCTGGTGTGGGGATGAAGCCACAGTCTCCTTCTCTGCCTGTGAACCTTCTGGGCATCCTCTCAGCCCACATCCAAGGAGCAAGGGCAGAGCGTGTCTGATGGAGGCAAGTGTCCCATCCAAGGTGCTCAGGCCCCGTGCAGAGGCACAGTGTCAGCTGGCCGGCGCGTGGATGCCAGAGCGACTCACTCACCAGGGAGCAAAAGTCTGGCCAACAAAACACTAACCTTCCCCTGGAGCAACCATTTGGCCATTTCTGAGAATTCCAAAGAAACGATGGGACATTAGTTACAAACCTTCACCCACCTGTTTGAACAGCCCATGCTCTTCAAGGACAGGGATAGTCTGAAATCACCTGTCCCCTCACTGTTATCACCAAGTAACATCATCTTCAAACTAAAGTGAGTCTTTAATCATTTCAGGGTCACTTTGTGCTTAACTGCAGTCAGTGAGGTCACCAGTTGTTTCTCACTTTGCATACAAAGCTCTATTTTTGTCTTGACTTTAAACCACAGCAGCATAAACATAAAAGCAAAGAGAATTACCCACTAATACTGACAACATTTCAGTCCTCAACAGGAGCAGAAAGTCAATATGAGCATTGCCTGAAGGGAATGCAAGATATTACCCTAAGCAGCACATCCTTTATCCTGGGTTTTATTCCTGTAGGTCTTTAATTAAATGTTCACATCAGTTAGACAAACATCATTTGACTAGTCATTAACTTCAGGCAGAAACACATTTATAACTCCTTGTTGTGCCCTGCGCTCAGTTCGACTAGAAGACAGTCACGAGATCACTGCCCACTGACCAAGCAGATGTTGCTGAGTTCACCTAAGATGCCACAGCAGATGGACACTTCCTTTTTAAAAGCAGACATTAATGGATATAAAGTAGGACTGAAGGGAGAATTCCCTACCTCTGCTTAAGTTCATGTTTTCCTGGAATTGCCTAATTTCCACACCAAATTTCATTTCCAGTCCCACGGTTTCCAGAGAGCAGCTCTTGCTTTTAAAACTTACCTTTTGATACCAAATCACAGGTAAGCTGAAATGCTTCCCACAGGGAAGGGCAGCCCACTGGCTGTTCCTGTTCTGCTCGGTAAGGCCCTGGTTGAAAAATTAAGCTCAACCACAGAGGGTAAGATAAGAACATATTTATTGGTTATAAAATATACAAATGAACATCATTGGTTTGGTACAGTCTTGTAAGAACAGCAGGTTTTGGAGGTGGTGCTGGGCTCTGCCTGGCTGGTGCTCCCCAGCAGTGCTAACCCCAGGGTGCCCCAGCCTTTGCAGAGATGTGCTCCAAGCACGTCTGAGAAAAAGTAAATTTTAGCAACTCAGCAGCATTATCTGGGCATTAATATTCTTTCAGCTTCAAGGGAACTCAATGCTGTAGAGAAGCAGCTTTCTGATAACCAGCATGATTGAGAATTTTAATTCAAGATGGTTTTGGTTTGTCCTTTATAGCCAAGCATGGCAAAACTCCCTGAAAAACAGACATAAGGAGAGAAATGACCCTCTGGGTGTGGCAGTTCACTCACCAGCAGCACATCATGGACTCCTTCCGCACATCATGGAAACTTCTTAGCACTTCTATTTTCCCTGGAATTAGAATAACAGAACATATAGGAGAGAGGAAGGGTGATGGAAGTGGGAATGAGCCTCACTGAAGCTGTAAACTTGCTGCATCACAGATCTGTGGGTATTTCAACAAACTAAGCCAGGTACCCAGATGTCAGTTAGCAGGAATATTGCTTTAATCATTATTTTTAAATAAGAATGGTACTCTGGTACTTTTTCATATTTGATTACCTGAAAATGGTTAGGCACTTTGAATTCTTCTTTTATTAGTTTACATCACTTTCTTCCTGTTATGCCTAAACTATCCCCCATGTCAACTCTGCTCTGGTTCTCTGCTGTCCCAAAGTACAAAGGCATTATGTATTCTTCCATTTTAATAATAATGTCTTGTGTTTATATTATGCTTTTCATTGCAAAGACTCCCAAGGCTATTTGCAGCTGGTTGGATCAAGACTATTCCTGTAAACACTTCTAATTTAAATAAGGTTTTGTAAAATCAGGAAACAAGACCCTAAATCCTGATCCCACTGGGGTCAAGAGGATTGGGGTTTTTTGCATTATCCCTGGCTGAAGCAATGCGCACTTGGGAGAAATGCTCCAGCCTGCCCTGAAACGCAGCCCCCCGGCACGGAGCAGTCCCAGAGCTGTGAAGTCAAATAGTCCAAATACCTGAACCAGCAGGAGGAAGCTCATGGAGCAGAACAGAATTACCCAGACTGGAAACCAGGGCAGACACACGGGTGAACACCCTTGCCCTTAGGAAAAGCAAAACAGGGGCAGCTTGTGATCAGCCAGGGGCAGCTTTGTCCTACTGCCAGCCCCAGCATCCCAGTGAAGAGGCAGGGCAAGGACAAGACCCTCAGTCAGTGTCCCTGGGAAGTTGCTGGCTGTGCCTGCTGCTTTTTGTGGCCCTCAGCAGTGGGGGCAGGAGGCTGAACCAAGCTCACAAAACAGCCAAGAGAATGGCACAGGTGGTTCAGCGTACAAAGTTTTGCAAAACAAATAAACAAAAAGATTCTTTTTAAATCAAAAAATTCCTTTCAGAAGTACTCAAGGCTTTGATGAAAGAATGAAGCAATGAAGTTTCAGGACTAAAACAGAAGAGGAAACCTCAAACTTTTGCTTTTCAAAGGATGAAAGAAGAAAAAGCTTCTCAGGAATCAAACATACACTGAAGTGAAATCACTGCCTCTGCTGTAAAGACTGTGTTGTCATCCCCTGAAATGGTCAAAGCAATGAACTTTGAAACTTCAACCAGAAGCTGACATGAATTTCAGTAAAGCAGTAGGGGAAAAGTCCCCAACCCCCTACAATTCGCTCCACCTCCTCCACCCCCAAAATTTAAGAAGCTGGATATACAGCAAATTTTCCATCTAATCTCTGTGTGAAGGCCTGAAATCTGACTCAAGTTAGACAGCTGTTTTCTTTATTTCCTTATCACTCACATTATTCATCCAAACCTGGACTCAATAGCTCCCAGTTTTCCAGCAGGAAACCCAGCATGGATTTTCTGGACCAATAATACCAATGGAATTCTTGAAGTAACCCAAGGTAATTATAATAAGGAGAGTCCCAAATTGTTGATTTCACTATCTTTCTATCAAAAAAAGAGTAAATAGGTCCTCTTTTACTGCAGACTGTTTTCTTCTTCATCAGTGTTTCAGGTTATGATTGTTACTTTAGAGATGGAATCTTGAGCAAATGATTCCTTTCCTTTTATTTTTTTTTCTTTTTTTTGTTAGACAAACAAACTCCCTTTAGGATGAAAAATTTGCAACGTGCAACTTCTCACTGGCAAAGTGGGGTCAAAATCCTGAAATAACTCTCCTACTCCTCACCATCCCTAAGCCAAGAAGTTTTTACTAGGTTACACTGATATATTGTGGGAAATACATTGATAAGCTCTGTATAAGTGTGTGTACATTTCTGGTTGGGAAACACATCAGTAATTCTGCTGTGTTTTCCAACTTAATAAAAAGCTAACGAAACATGATAGAATAAATATATTTATCTCCCTTGTGGAAGATGATAGGCTTTGCTGAACCTAACCTGACAAAACCAGACATTTCAGAGCTGCCCAGCACATCTGTGATATTTCTAGAGCACACAAGAACAAGTGTTCTGAAAAGAAGAGCAGTAATTACTGCATGATTGCAAAATATTTCTTCATTAAGAATCAAGACCTTTAAGGTCCCATTTAGAAAAGTATGTAGGAGCTGGCTTGACTGTAAGAACATGTCTAAAACCCCTTAATTTCAATCCCATGTAAGCTTTCCCAAGTTTAAACCTCCATTTAAATGATCCTAAATTAAACCTGTACTTCATATGGAATCCAAACAAGCACAAATGACTGTAAGTGCATCCTTCCTTATGGGAGAGGGACATTCAGTTGCTGTGCAGTCCTGAGACTCTGAAACCATCTACATCCTGGCTCTGATTTTCAATCAATCTTCAATCTGCCTTTGGTCCTCACAGATGACCTCCCAGCCCACAGTGAGTTGTACCTGCTGTGAATTGCAGGCACAACTTGTCACATTTAGCTGAGTGCCTCATTGCAAAATGTTCATCCTACCAGGAAAACAAACTGAACGGACAGACATTACATGGATATACGTCACTTCATACACATCTGATACATGTACTTATTCATGTGCAGAAATGCAGATGTAATAACTCAGGAGTGTTCAAATCTTTGGTAATGAACTGCTCAGAAATTTCTTGGACTGGAAGCCTGTTTTCTGGTCACTTGACCTGCTTCTAGCAGCAGCCAAGAATATATCTATCCATCTCTGTTGTTCCATGTTTATGCAGCAGCACATAAAACCACAAGGAATGTGGGACAGACACAAACAGAGATGATCCAGACCATTGCCAGGACACACGCAAGGTAGGAGAGCCAGCAGGCAGGCAGGACTAGTCATTGGCTCACCCAAGAAAAGTCCCACTGGAAAATCTGGCACACCTATGATTTTCATCTGTCACAAGAGGCAAAAGCAATCGGTAAGAATAAACAGAAATGGACTTGTTTCCAAAATGGAAAACTGAATCACTGGCTGCCAGGAAGTGGCTGGACACTGGGATGGGTGCATAGGATTGCCAGTGTCATTGCAAGGGCTTTATCTACTCCATTCTGGAAAATGACTGGTTTATTTAGAAGAAATTCCCAGTTTTCTAGAAAACCTGTTTCTATCTAATCTGTACAATCCTGGGAGAGAGATGCTGCTTCTCTTACCTGTCTGATGCTTGGGATTTGTACATGTTTAATCTGTGTCAGAGCTCTTCAGAGCACAAGTTGGGTTATGAAACTTGGTAATTTTCTTTGTCTATCAGCCACAGGTTGCTACACAAAGTGGAGTCTCAGCAGTTTTCTTACCTCTCTTTTATGAATGCTTGAACACATTCGGTTATTGCACAGGCAGTGTTTTCCCTGGTAACTGTGTCAAAATGCTGCCTACCCACAACTGCTCCTGAACATACATCCAGCACCATGAAGAATATCCCAGTGCTGGTGAACAGGAACACTGTGCCATTTATCTGCAGCGAAAAAACAGAGGTAGGTTATATGGAGGCAGGCTGAGGAGCCTTAGACTACAGTCCTGCTTATCCATAAGGGAGCTACAAGCAAGAAAAATATCTACATATTAAAAATACCTATAATTTTACATGTATTATTAGTACAGATGAAGTGACATCATTGATTACTGGTCAGTGGAAGGAGGAAGCAAAACCCCTCCTCAAAGTGGTACAAAACCGTGAGCAATGAGGTCATCAGCATCTTCTGTGGATTAGTAAGACACATTTAAGAAGCCAAGAATCTTGAGAGTAAAATGCTTAGTTCAGCCTTAATACATTTTCCTTTCATGTGGGGGAAATTACTGTTACTGAGCAAAGCGGATTAGACCATGGAACAAGGGAGAGGTGCTGAGACAGCAGATGGGCAAATAGAAGTGACACATGCACTTTTTTTTGTTTTCCCTGAAAATGTAAATATCCAAACCAAACTATTCCTTCTTGGTAGGCCTGTCCCAGTGCCTCAAAGAAGTTGTAGCAGAAGTGGCTCCTGCTCTTCTCCTTTCCTACAGCAAGAATTCTTTCCCCAGGCCATGGTATTTACTTTGAAAAGCCAAAAGCTCTCTGAGGAGGCTGGCACTGGTATATCCTCCCAGCATTCTGGGGGACAGACCATCCTGAGGGAACACAGCCTCCACCAAGGGGAGCAACAGCATAGCAAGGTCAGGCTGGGAGAACACTGAATCCAGGATACACAGGACTGTGATGTACATAGTCTTCCAAAGCCTGCAGGCACCAGGAAGTTCACATCCCATCAATCTGAGACATGTATGTCTCCAGGGAATATAAGGCCAGACTGAATGTGGGAGCCAAGTATTAAAAAGTGGCTTCTGCAAGATGTCAGAGGATGCTGAATGCAATATGGGGTTAAGGGTAAGGAAAACATGAATGTCCAGGCAATGGATGGGCAAAGGGGAGTGAGGAGGAGCAAAGACAGACAAAATCTTTTGCCTGTCCTGGCTGTTTCATACTCCTAAGGGTGGGAAGTGTGTGAAAGTCTGGATGCAAACACAGCAGAGAGCAACCACCCCTGCAAACAGACCTACATGTGAGCCACTGCCCAAGAAGCAGCTCTGATGCATGTCCTGTCCTTTCCTGTCCCATCTGCGCAATGCAGATCCCTCAGGGAGCCGGCACACAGCCCTATGGGGCCTGGGACAGGGCACACCTCAGCCAGTTCACCCAGTCCTTGGATCAGAATTTTAAAACATCTCTGCCTTTTGCATTTCATTCAGCAAAACAAGAACAAAACATACCTTTCTTATCCAAATTTTCTGCACCTTTTAAGATTTAGGGTAAAAATCCTCCTTTAGACATTAACCTTTATCATTTGCCTAGCCCAGCCTTTACTGCAGCTAGGAGTACATGTGTTCAAATTAAAACTTCTTTTAAAAAACTACAGTTTGCATTAAGGCCTTGGAAAAGACAAAGAAGCTTTGAGGATACTACACCTGTCCCATGAGTGCTGCACACGCAGGTGTCTGTGCTTCCCCACGGGGAGGATGTTGCCTCCAGTAACACCTGCCTGCTAATGGCTTTGAATAAATTTTTGACAATGCAGCCAGTGCATTAGCAAGAAATCTTGGCTGCTCGTATTCCTCAAGGATGCTGTACCAGCTTTGTTTGCCATTTGCTAGCATTAATTATAATTTAGTAGCACGCAGGCATGTAAGCCTGGGCAGTGTCCTTGCAAGAGTGATTTCAGTCACCTTTCTCTGTTCAGACAGACATACAAGGCATGTGAGGGACAACCTGACAGCTCCAAACCACTTCAGTGGTGAAATATAGTTATTTTTATCTTTTAGTGCAATGCTAGCAGAGAAAATCAGTAAAACAAACTTGTTTTTTCCCCTGCATCCTTGATAAACAATGGCTTCTGGTTTGCTTTTTCCTCCCCTTCCTCTACATTTGAGCAGTGGTGTTAATTCTTTTTCTGAGGTGATAAAAGGCCTTTTATTCCCCCTAAGCACTCAAATCCTTATTTGAATAGAATACAAACTCCTAGTGACTTTAATTGAGTTAATTGTAAGGGAGAACAATGCACTTGCCTCTTCCAAGGAAACTTCCCATTTCCTTCTGCCAAAGCTCAGCAAGATTCTGCAGTAATGTTACTTGGAGATAAAGTTTCCCCTGTTTAACTATAGCTCAAATGCAGCAAAACACAAAATACCTTAATGAATGCAGGTGTCAAGTGGTTTTGTATGTCTGCCCTGCCAAGAGACTGGATCTGGATCCTTATGTACTCAACTGAGGGTGTGCTGGTGATAGCAACCTGCAATTACACCAGAGACAACTTTAAAAATGGGCTTGTTAACTCATTTTCTTCAGCAAAATTACACTGGGTATCAATGATCATATACACATGATTCCAAAAGGAAGAAGCCTTTACTCAAATTGTGATTGTGATTCACATTTAAATGTTCATCATTAGGACAGTATTTATGAAAGGGCTATTGCAATACAATTTGAAGGACCCTCTGATAAACACTCTGGCTCAAAGTAAGTTGAGTATGGATTTCGTATGTTTTGCCTGGCTATAAAATCAAGTGCAGATCTATACGAGCCTGAAACAGTTCTGCAGGATTTAGAGTGGAGTGAATTTACAGTAAATGAGGGGAAAAGCTGGCTCTAGTTTTCCAGTTATTCCTGTTAACCGGAATTACTTCCCAGTTTGAAACACAGCAGCAATGCTGTACTTTGGAATTCAAAGCTAATCCAAAATAAGCCCTCTCAAGAGTCCTTTTGTTCTGGTTTAAAAGAAAGAAATGGCAGGGAGAAGTGCCATGAATGTGCATCCACATACTTCTAGTTGAGCATTTTCTTTGAGGCAACATCAGAAGCAAAGCAGAAAAGGCTGCAGAAAATCAGAACAAAGCCCTTCCCTCCACACAGGTTACGTGATGCTGGGCAGATTCACCTGTGGGAATTCCCTACAGCTCCTCCTTACATGGCTGTATGTACATTGTGCAACGTCAGAGGCTTTTTCATCCAGCAGGGAGGGGTTCCTGTGGAGCCCCACACACCTGACAGTGGGACATGGGGCACTGGGACATTGACATGGGGTGCTGGGACATGGACACGGGGTGCCAGGCAGCTGCTGGCCTTTGGGGAAGGGGTTGGGGCCACAGCTCCAGGGGTGCCCAGGCCACAGGTGTGCCATGATTTTAATCCATTCAATCCTGTCCATGCTGCAATTCAGGCTGAGGAAATTATATAAACAGCTCAGTTCAGCTCTGGGATCTAAAAGATGCTTGAGCTTTACAGGGATTCTTCATTCTATTTCTTTTAAAACTAAATATTTGTTTCTATTTGTCTGGAAGAAAGAATGAGTAAGCTTGGTTCCTTTCCAAGGATCCAGCATGTGGGGCTAAAAAAAGAAGGGGAAACATCCCACTCATTATGAAATAGTCTAAAAAACAACAACAGGAAAAGAAAAAAGCCAATCCCCTAAATTCTGTACTCTGAAAGGCTAAAAAAATAACTGCTGAACTAAACAGAGCACCAAAACGCTGATACTGCCAGAATTCAGTTAGGTTAGACCCATCAGTCTGCATGTGCCACATCCAGATGGCTGCTGGCAGCTCAAGGCTCTTCCCCCACAGACCCACACGTGTGACCATTTTTTCTGCTATTTAGTAGTAAACAATCTGTTTATAGAACTTGAGCAGCCTTCTTTTACTATTCTTTTTTTAAAAAGAGGATTAATTACCAAATTGGTGTTTCACAATTCCTGTGATGAGAGAGACCTGGCTATCATCAAGGAGCCTGGTTAGCAGGGAAGGAATTCCCGGATTTGATTGCTCATGTGTTATGGTTGAATGAATAAATATATTCCATTTTATTTTCAAATCTGGCATTTATGGATTGATTCCTGAAGTAGCTGCTTAGTCAGGTGAAGCATCATGAGACTCATGGTTAAACCACAAAACACTTTTTTCCTGCCTAACTATTTTAGCTGACTGAGAAACACAGTTTCGTAATATATTTTTTTAACCAAAGGTGTCTTAAAGTCTCACAAAGACAGTGCAAGAGTTTTAGGACAGGCTTCATACCTCCAAAATAAAATATGTGCTTTGGTGCTCTCCTTTTTTCACAAAATCTGATTTTTAGATTGTGATTATCTTAGAAATCTCTTTTAATGGGAATATGAAGAGGTTGAAGCTACACAAACTGTCTCAGTGCTCGTCACAAGAGGGCTCTTTTTCATGGCCCTTTGGGGTACAGTGGGTTTAAACAAATATTTACACCGTGCCCACACCTGCAGCAGTCTAAGCAGCAGGGATGCACAAGGAGGTCCAGCCAAGACATCAGCCCTTTTCTGAGCAGCGCTACAAATCCCTGCTCGGACATAGACACAGACCTACCCCAGAAACTCCAGCCTGGAAACCCGTTTTGACCTGAAATCAGTGAAGAGAGCATGCAAGGTAGACAGACCTGGATTTTAACCATGAGAGAGAGAAAGGAGGTGCTGGGGTAAGAGAAAAATCCCAAGGAATTGTTGCCCACCCAGGGCACTGCAGGGCTCACCCCCAAGCTCTGCTGAAGTGGAAGAGCTGCTCGCCACTTCCATGGGGAGTGCTGGCCTGGGAGGGAATGGCGAGGCAGGGCTGGACACTGTGCACTGTCCCTGTCCCTCGCTGGTGGATATCTGCCACCACCTGGAAAACTTAGGCTTCCCTGGGGTAGCAGAGGCCAGCATGCAGCCAAGTCTCCTCTGTAAGCACAAAGGACAGGCAGGGGCAAAGGGAAAAAATGCACTTAAGGGCTTGAGTACAAGAGAGATGGTCTGCAGCCAAGAGCACAGTCTTGAGGGGAAAGCAAAGAAATGTTGTCTGAGGTTCTCTTTCTTCTTTAAAAAAACACAGCAAATCCTCAAAGCCAAAGAAAATCAGATTTTTTGCTTTGTCTGGAAACAACGGCTGCTTATTACAAAGCTCTGATCCAGGGACCCCGGCTGACCTCAGAGGACTTTGAGTCAGGTGCCAGGATGGCTTAAAACCAGAGATCTTCTCTTCCTTGCCCCATAAGGCTGAGGTACAACCAGTCAGATACCCACTCGTGTCTCCTGAGGCAGCCAGTTCATCTGGAGCTGCTGCAGGAGAGGAAAGTAGCATCCAGCAGACATTGCACCGGGGGCACAGATTCAGGAATTAAAAAGTAATCTCCAACTTGAACCAGAGCCACAGTCTAAAGAGACCTGCTTCCTCCACTTTACAGCAAAGTTTATTATTATGGTTTCCATTAAAATCTCTCTCTCCCTGGCTGTTTCTTCAATGTCAGTTTAGAATAACTAAGGATAAAGTTAAATCATCTTTTAACTCCTGTTTCCCCAAATTTCAGCATACACATTTACAAAAAAAATTGACCCTATGGCTTTCCTTCATCCTGTGATTCCCACTGTCACCCTCTTTCAGAGAAAAAAGGCTCCAAACTAAAAACCTCTGGTACAAGCCTTAAAGCCAAAGTTACAGCTGTAGTACAATTTTTATGCTGATGAAAAGGATCTCCCACAAAATACCCCAACACCCCTTCCTGTCTGTGGGATGCACTTGTGCTGTGCAAAGCAGAAAGCCACAAGGTTACACTTTGAAAGAAAAACTGAACACAAAGATAATTAGCTCTTTGGGTTTTTTCTCCTTCCACCCCTCTTAAGCGGCTCAGCATGTGAGAACAAGATGCCTGAACTATAGTTTGCTTTCCTTGTGCCACCAAAACCTTCCAGGGTTTAAAGGTATTTTTCGAAATACCTGGAGTCCTGGTTAAAATGCAAAATATAAATTTGACTTACGGAAAGAAAGCATCACCTTCATCATCTGTCTCTCTGCATTCTACAAAGCTCAGGAAGTCAAAGTTGCTCCAAAGGATTCCCTCAGGTGACCCACTACCCATCCCTGCCTGCAGAGCGGTAAATGAGGGGGGAACTACTTCAATTTGGTGAAAGCAGGGGATCTGCATGCCTAGACCTTTACTTCGTCTTACACATGGAGAGTAATAAAGCAAAGCTATTTCAGGCTTGTTCTGTTTTTTCATTAAAATAAAACAAAGCTATCTACAGGACGGAAGAGGGGACAGGCTGTTCTAGAATAATAAATCAAAGCCACACAAAGACCCATCAGTTTAAGCCAGATACTGCCCTCTAGATTTTAACCAACTCCAGCTGTGTCATAACACAGGACAGCTCGAAAACAGATATATTTTCAGATGATCTGGCCTCCGACTAGAGGAAATGAAAGAAATACACCAGAGCCATATTCGTGGAATATTTTTAGGATGGAGTCCCAAGACATTTGGCTGTTTCATAAGGGTGATTTGCATTGTGTTAGCACATTTCATCCCCTGAAGTCACCATCACAAAAAGAGCTTGTCACTCCCCCAGATGCTGGGAACCATCTTTGGTGCTGTACTACACTGACTGCCACCTCCCCAAGGAATGAGAAAGGCATCAGAAGAGGAAACTAGAGGGTGAAAGAATAAAAAAAAAAACATGAAAAAACCACAGTTGTGACCTTCTTGAGTTGCTAGGTCATTTGGGAGTAGGAGTGCTACCGTCTAGTGTGCACGTGAGTAGACTGAGTGAAATAATGAAATAAATTACACCAGACTGAAAAGATCAAATGAAAAGCACCTACTTTGCAGTTTGTGGAGGAAGAGATGAAAATAAGCACTTTCCCGCAACAAAGGTCTTGGGAAGAGTTGTGAGAAGGGAAGGTATTAGAAGTTATCCTCTATGTAAATATTGGAAAGAATAAGGGGGTTATTTTCTCCTTAAATTAGCTTCCTATTTAATCATGTACTTCAATTCTGTTTCTTCAGCTTGTACAAAACCCACTGTAAACCCTCCAAAATACCTGTCTGTGTGGCTGAGCTGGGCTCCAGCACCTCCAGGAAAAGCAAAGGAAGAGATGTCAGCACAGCTGAAGAATGGTTCCTGTGACTCTACCTTGCAGCTGGGCAAAGGATGGGGTTAGATGCCTGTGCTCCAGCCATTGCCAAAACTGAGGGAGAGATGTAGCCTCAGGCAAGAAGCAGTAATCAGGCATGGGATGTCTGGGACATGGAGTTCAAAGTAAAACAGATGTGTGTGTATCTTCCTCAGCCACTGTGCTGGTCCCCAAGGACCTCCTGGCTGGCCCCAAGTGCAGGAACCCTTCCTCTCTTTCAGGGTGGTCAATAAACTGTGGGTTCTGCCTTATTTCTCTGCTTAAACCTCTGAATTCTATATTATTTACCAGCTGCTACTCTGGGGTAAATATTTGTAGACAGAATAAGAAAAATTTTAACCAGCCTAAGCATCTTGTAGGTAATTCCTAGTTTTCCACTCTCAGTACTGGCACATCAGGAACACTACCGGTGCCCTCTGACTTGTGGACACACACAGCACTGGCAAGAAACGAAAACAGAGTTCATGGTGGATCCCAAATTATGAATTCAAAGTAATTTCAGAGCCCTGCCTGAAGGCTGTGGGAACATATATAGCTTTAGATGCTCTTTCACTTGAAGACCAGCACAAGCAAAGGAGATAAACTCACTTAAACTGCAAGAGATAGAAGTCAGACTTGATAAACAAAATGCCAATGCAGCAATACACAGGACCTTTTTTTTGTCTTCCACTTTCATTCTTAGGAGTTTCTAGCAAGAGAAACAAGTGAAAATATTTTCAGGTAGAAAGTCTAACTTTCCAGTTTAAAAAAAAGTCATACTAATATGTGTAGAAAGCTAACTGGAGCTATTTAAGATATTTGCACCCCAAAACTAAGTAATTGTGTTCACAACCTTTTCCAGTGAAAAAGTTAATTTCATTTTATAAATAAGAGACATTCTTCTATCTTTTTTTCTTTTTTGATCTTAATCAGACCAACTTTTTTTGTGTTTTCACCAGAAAAATTTGGTCTTTGAATCAAAAAAGCTAAATATACACTAGCAAAAAGTCAGTGTTTAGTGGGTCCTAACAGTTTCAAACATTACTTTGAAAATGTTTGAGAATCTGCGGACACCAGAATGCATAAAAACTGACACTTCTGCCCCTCTGTTACTGTCATTCAGCAATCCCCACAGTGTGCTTCATGAGTTTTTACCACGGCGTTTAGCCTTCTTGTTTTCTTTTGCAAATGGCTGGATGAAACAAACCCAAGAACTCTTTGGTTTCGTCTTTTTTGTTTTTTCACCAGGATATTAGCATTTGCAGTTCTGTCTCTTTCAGGTGAAGCAAAAACAACAGACAAAGTGTTAAAAAAGTGTTCTTATGTCTTGGCAATGAGCAGGCTTCCTGGGATAAGCAAAGAGCATAAAAAGGACAAGGGAAAGGCAAAAAAGCAGGCAAGAGTTTCCTGTTCTCGAACATGTGGTAGATAGAGATCTGCACGTACGCACATCCATACCTCATTTACAACCCTCAGAACACCCCCTCCAGTTCAACCCCCAGCTCTCAGAAGCAAAGACACTCAGAGAAATGCTGTCAAGGAGGCAAAGGAGGGGAGATTTCTGTGAGTGGTGGGATGCAAAGCGAGTCACATAACTGGGAGATGAGATTTGGCTGGAATAAACATAGAAAAAAATGCATGTCTAGGGCTCTGACTACCTGGGAGAGGATGAATAACACTTGTTCAATATTGTGAGCAATGCACAATATTGGTTGCATCAGGTGGAGTATGAGTCCTGGGAAAATGCGAATAATCTCGTGCTGGGTTGTCTAGTTATGCTGGATGTCAATCCTGCCTATATTTTAGCAAAGGGAACCTCCAGGCTGATGAATGCTTCTCTAGAAAACAGCCCTACCATGTTTATTGACACGGTGTGTCACATAGCTGATGAACATGGAAGTGCACAGTCCAAATCCTGACCTCACTGATGAAAATCTGGGGTAAGCTAACTAGGGAATGCCATACAGTACCAACTAAAAATTACGTATTTTTTCCTTGGGCTTGAAAAAACAAGAGTTCCATCCAGTGAGTCAGTCTCCCCCAACTGTTATTACTCCTGTTTGAAAACAACCCCTCTGACATTTTGGTTAACATCTACGTGAGCTGAACTTTCAAAGGGAGTGAGAGAACTGGAAATTTAAAACTTTCCTGTTCGTAATATGGGAACCAAGCAGAAATTCCCACATGCTGCTTTGGTAAGTTTGTCTCTCACAGCCTGAATTTTAAACTTCAAAGGATGAAAGAAAGCATAGCCCCCATTCAGCCTCCAACCCATCCCAAGAATAAATCACAGGAGGTCAAGGCTTCTTGCTCTCAGTCAGGATACAGCTGTTTTACTCTCAAAAAATTTCTCCCAACCTCACAACTACTTGCCCAGCACTTGGCCAAATCTCCCCTGGCACAAAACCTGCTTTCAGGACAGGTCACCTCATCTTCAGTCAGCATCACTGTTGGAGAAAGAGGAAAAGAAATACCCACACATATCACAGGTGCTGAGAAGAGCAGAGAAAGAGCTGCAAAGGATCTGGCCACATCTCTGCCACTTTCTCCCAGTTCAAGCTGTTTCCCTTCAACCCTCCATTCCCCACCAGCTCCCTGCAGCTGCTGCTTTCTCCTCTTTTCTTATATTTTTTTTTTAAGTTTCCTGCCTTTAACTCAAGTCCAGTAAACACATCCAACACCCCCCACAATTGCAAACATGGCCAAGGGGTGAACATCCAGGCATTTTTTTCAGGGCCTTGTCATTGAGAATAGACTCTTCTGGAGGACTGCTTGTTGCAGGGATAGTTACAAGTCAGGTGTGTGTTCAGCTAACTAGAGTCATGTGTATTGGGATTTAAATGCCTTTCCTAAATAGTGCTATTTAGGAAATTCCATTAAAAATTCAAAAGCATAGGCCATATCTTAATATAAATTAAAATTTGTTATCCACGTCTTCTCTGGCAAAAGAATTATTTTTGATTTTGTGAAGCTCAACAAATTACAGGAGGAATCTGTACCCTGAGGTACAGATCTGCTGATCCTCATGAAACCAAGGTCTGACTCAGAGAGCATTTGGCTTGCAGACAAACGTATTCAAGCAAAATGAGAACTTCCTGCATTTAAATACACTACATCATCTTCTCATCTTTTCTCTCACCCTACATGACAACATTGTCATGGAGGAATCACATCCCAATTAAATTTCTATCTTTTTAATGTCTTCCCAAGTTCACTATCACTGACTATTGTGCATTTTGCGTTTTCCTGCTGTGTCTTGGATGCACATCAGGTCAGGAGATGGTCCCTCAAGACCCCCAAGCCCCACTCCCCGGGCCAGAAGAAAGGTGATAGCAAGGAAGAACCCTCAGGTTTCGTATGCCAGGCTGCAAAGTGACAGGCAGCCTGGTTTGCCCTCTGGGAACTGTCTGATGCTCAGATTGTTCTAATTCCTGCTCTAAAGTGATCATCTCAGGAACGATGTGTCTCCTCAGAGTAACCCTGTTAATCCCAGCTGCAGAGGACAGAGAGCAGCAAGGGAGCAGGTGAGGAGGCAAAGATTTTAAGGCTTTAGGATTGCTCGGACACAGCAATGCCAGTGCTGGCTTCACCCAACTGTACTAAGTGGTGCAATCTGCAACCTGGTGTTCTGGCAAATGCTTTCACTTCTTTCCAATTATATAAAAGAAATACGTATCTTGTGGCTTTCATTCATGGGCTAATCTGTGGGTAATTCAAGGGATTTAAATAGACAGAGGGAATTCAAATATATCTGCTGACTTCTGTGTTGTGTGGATGATTAACTCTGAATCACAGATGTTATCAGAAGGGGCAGGCTATGAAACCCAAGTAGCACTTCACTTATTATTATTGGAAATAGTGGTGGTGTTCCTTGTATTGCATCCAGATCTAGGGGATGGAGGGGTCAGAATTCATGCATGCACAAGAACAAGAAAGCATTCACAGCCTTAAACTGTGAGCTCCACTTTGAAATACTAATTATGTCTTCCTGAGCATTTATCAATCTGGAAAGCAAGAGGGAAAACTCATTGGGAACTAATCTGAAAAAGAAACAGTTTAGGAAATATCTCTAAACTGGGCAAGACTGCAACAAGCACATTCTAGCCTTGTCTTGTTATCTTTGTTTTTCTCCAGACCTTATCACCACTAAGGAATTTAATCACAAAAATGACAAGTAGCTGAAAGTATGAATCAGACTGACATTGAATAATAAGCTATAGGAAAAAAATCAACCTACACAACCTTGGCAAATACAAATATAATGAGTCCCCCAGAGTCTTAATGCAGTCTTGGGCTGTGTAAGTTTCCCTGCACTGAAATCCCCACCTTTGGATGGGTTGAAGCCTCCTGGAGGCTTTGTGTCACCAAAGGTGAAAAGGGTCCAGGATTTTTAAAGAAGAGGTTAGACATAAGCTCATTCTGGGCTCTTGAATTTTCAGATAATTAAGATTATTCACTGGTGAACATGATAACAAGCCCAGCACAGATCTGCAGCCCATTAAATAGAGGAGTTGAGCAGTGAACCTGTGCCCAACCCTGCACGAACACCACAGCAGGGGAAAGACTGAACATGTGCCTGAGCACTCACATGCCCTTTTGTTTGCTGTTGACAATAAATTTGGTCCTCCCCTCTCTAATTTTTTTAAGAAGATTCTCATAAGGGTCAAACTCCTGCATCAAGGCACCAAAGAATACCAACATGATGAACCTCACTGTACTCCTCCAGGCACATTTCCCTGAACTCTCCCTGTCAAACCACAGCAGAGAGCCCTAACAAGGGCTCTGAGCCTCAGCAGACCAAGTATAGAGGTATTTCCCTGCTCCCATTAAAAGCAAGGAATGCTTAATCTAACTGCCACTGCTTTCAGGCTGCTTCAACAACATGACTTATTACACTGTACTTCAGATATGTGCTTTGAGGAGATATAATTCTTATCTTCAGATGTGCTGATAGCACCAAGAAGCCTGGCTGACTTACTGAACAGCCCCATGCCTTTGATAATAGCATTTGCCTTTGCTGCTCCTGTGATTAGAAAATTTGCACAGGCACAAAGCCTGGGTCATTAAATTGAAGGATTAAATTTCTGACTTTGATTACTGTATGAAGTGCCAGTCTTTGTGCTGTTCTCCAGCACCCAAAAGGAAGCATTTACTCGCAATCAAATAATGCTTCCCATCCTCTCCTCTAGGCTTACCAGCCTCTCCTCCATCTTGTAACAAGCCCGATGTTCTCTGTGGGCCTTTGTGCTTCAGGACAATAATTTTGAGGAAAGCCCTTAACTAAGTCTTACAGATAATTCTCAAACTTCTGTGAAGCAGAAAAAAAATACCAGAAAAATACCTCCCAAAAAAACAGCTCCAAAAATCCCACAGCCACACCACACCCCCAAACAAACCCAAACCAAATCAACCAACCAAACAAAAGGAAAGGAAAAATACAAACAGCTTGGAAGGGGTGAAGGTCATGGAAACCACCCCAAGAAAGAGACAAAACTCATGGAGAAGGGGTCTGAGAGTTCATAAAGGTGTTGCACACATTTTTTCTGTCCTGAAAGAAAGCCTCAGGAGATCTGGACTGACTCTGGAGCACACTTCATTCCCAGGCATCAAAATTCCAGCCTGTGCTCTCCTGTTCACTTGCCAAAACATTCAGAAGTTCCTTGCCCTGCACTGCTCCTTTCCAGAAGCATCAATACCCAACCTTCTGCTCATCCTGGCAGAGAAACTCCCAGGCATTAGACAGACAACTCCTATCTATCGCTTAATCAGGCATTTCTGCTGAGCCTGCAGTGTTCCCCAGCAGCCTGAAAACACAACCTGCGGGTCTCCACTATGGCTTTATGTTTGCCCATCAGTCAGTGACAGATCCCCTGACAAATGTAAACCAGTCCATCTCTCCCTGGGAGCGACGCTGGTGGGCGTGGAGCAGCCCCTTTGCAGCACACGGAAGCATGTGGAGACACAGGAGTTCTGTTTGGTTCAGCCATGTAGCTTGATGGAGGCAAAGAAACTGAAGGATTACTCTAAATATGGTTTGAATCAGTGGGAGGAAGGCACAAGTACTGCAACAAGACAGAAAGAAAGAAAGCAGGATAGAAAGATAAAGATCTGCAGGGTGGCTGTGCTATAACTGGTGTCCTCCTCCACTGAGCAAATCCACCCCAGCAGTGCCTCTGAACTCACTGGACAAGATTCACAGCTCACAGCGCTGCCAATTTCAGCTGAGTCATGTGAATTCATCCCGACCAGCTCCTGCCCACCCCAGGAATCTGGGCGTTCCAGCCTTCTAACAGATGTCTGGACTGGCATGAGTTCTGCTGGGGCTTTCTACTATGCCTCACAGGCAGGGAAAGTGTTAATCATGCTAGTATTCAACATTAATGCTGTGCCTGACTTCCACAGACATCCAAATGCTGGTATGCATCTCCCCGTCAAATTCTTTATTTCCCCTCTGACCTTCCTTTAGCCAGCACAGAGCAGATCACTCCAGAAGCGTGAGGGCAGCCTGCAAAGGCAGCATCCCGGATATAGCCATCCATCAGCTCACAATGACCAGACTGAAAACAATTTAACTGCTCACTCAGGTTATTTCTGAAATTAATAATCCTAGAAGATTGCTATAAAAGTTCATCCAAACACTATTTGGTTTGCATCATGTGTTTGGCACAGATGTTACTATATTGAGAGCTCATTTTTTTGAGATTATTCAGTATCTTGCATTTAAAAAGAACAAATATAACATAAAGCCACTTGAGACAGGTAAAAATCTTCCCTGTTTTTCTATCTCTGATTACTCTGGGCTTCACAATCTGAGATTTCTTTCATTCCAGAAATCATTGAAATCCAATGCTTAGTAAAGGTCATACATGAAATTGCTTCGGCAGGCACTTATTTTCCTTCAAACGCCTAAAAGTTCTTTTTCGCCTCAATTCCTTCACCCTTCCATGGGAATCTCATTTCTCCATGTTTTTCCATGCAGTCTGAAGATTTCACTATTGCATCAGCCTTAAGTCTCATATAAGTGAGCATCCAACATACTTGAGGTGGAGACAGAGCAGCCACACAATTAACTCCCAATTATTTCTTAGCAAGATGCTCTGAAGGAAATGAAGTAAAATCGTGGTTTTCCTTTGTTACAGTATATTTCTTTCTTATAATTCTTCAAAACAGATACCTTGCCAACTGTTTCTGGATCAGAAAACACTACGAACCTTTGTGCAGTTCAAATAACAGGTTTCATACAAGGCAAAGGGAACCACAACCACATTGTGGTTTTCAACAATAGAATGTAGCTAAATTGATGCTTGAATGAGAGTTAAACTTCAAGCTGAACTTTACCAAAGCCCTCGTGCTACTTTCAAATTTAAATCCGTGCTTGCAGATTGTGGACCAAAGCTTTGGCAAATGTGAATTGGTCATCAGTGACTTGGCAGAAGATTTAGCTCTGTAATTGCAAGAAGAGAGCTCATCATTTTAAGACAGGCAATAACTGCAAAGCTCAGGCTGTCCATGAGCAACTAATAGGTTTTCCTCTTCCTTAAAGTACACAAGGATATCTTAATACAAAAACCAGTGATTTAATTCTGGTAATTTCCCTGTGACAGGAATGTCCAAATACTGTTCATGTAGCAACTCAGCCATGACTCTACAGTTACTGCACCTTCAAATCAAGAGGTGCAGGTGTGAATCAGTCATTGGAATGGGCACGTAGATAGAGAAAACACTGCCCTTCTCAGGTGCATTCCCGTGGGCCTTCATAATGGGATCAAAGGACAGTATTTTTAGATTTTTTTCAGCTCCAAAGTTCAGGGGAATTAAATAGAGCTCAAACTTTGGCCAAAACTACTCTACCCTAAACCCACAGCAGGTACACTCTGCTGGAGGAGCAGCGGACGTGTGTGGGGTTTGGTGGATAATACTGGAGGGATTTGGGAACCCTCCAGATTTACCAGCAGAACATGCTGCTTCACATCCTCAAGTGCCTTTGCCTCCTATTATGCCAACTGTCTCAAACCTGCTTTGGAAACCTGAGCCTCTGTTGTGTGTAATCAGCTGAGATTTTACTTGCAAACCTCTGTTCTTTTACTGTAGTGTGTTTTTAACAATAAATGAGGGCTCAGGCAAGCTGCAGAACCCAAAGTGATGGCCAGGCTTTCTTGTGTTGCTCATCCATTGCAGCATCTCCTCTGTGCAAGCCATGGCAATGCCCGCCTCTGCTGAGCTGACTGGGTTGCAGAACCCTCTGCTAACAGTGGAACCAGTGCAAAGCACAAGTAATTTCACTAAAGTAAGAACAGCACTAAAACCCATAAATGAAATAATGCAAAATGAAGAAGATTGCAATGGGGAAAAGTAGCATCTAAAATGGATATATCCTGTCTTTATACTATGCTAAGAAAACACGGGAAATAAATATTGTGCAGCCTGCAATTTTGCTGTGCTGAGACCCAACATTTTAAAACTTTAGTTTGAAAGAAGCAATTATTTCAATACTGTTTGGATTATAGAAGATGCAAAGTTTTGTGCACGTTCTGATGTATTTCTGCACTTTATATATTTGGGAGATAAATTATGTGTGCAGCAACAAGTACAAATAAACGAGCCAGAGCCAGAGCTCTTCTGGAGGGATTTCAGGGACAGCAGGCCAGGACTTACTTGGATTCTGTTTCAAAACTTTCTGGCAAGAGAAGCCTCTCTGCACATCAAAAAAGCTGAAACAGAGTGAAAGCAGAAGCATTTCTTTGCATCAGTAAGTGCCAGCCTTTAAAATCTTGCTTCCACATTTTCAGAAATGCTGAAATCTTCAAAAGGTCACTTGTGAATAATTTGGGAAAATGATAAAGCTCCATACCTTTGGAAAATAAAAAGGTTTTCTATCAGTATAGTGCAGTACCTGTTGAAGTTGATGGGGTACAGGATGATATCCTCAGGTGCTCTGCCATCCCACTGGATGATATAATCCTGCTTGAGCATGAGGACAGGCTGGTACTGCTGGAATATGGCTCCCTGGGATGGGAAGGGAATGCTACTCTGGCAATGGACAAGGTCAGGTTCTCGGGGCATCTGGCCTGGATATAAAGCTGAGGGTGAAAAGAAAATGACAAACATATCCATTAAACCAGCCAGGCGCAGCCATTACACGTGCATTTGAATATCATTGCCTGTAAATGGTTTTTGCCAATGTAGAGTCCAGAACATTTGGAAAGTCACTGAAATGTTTCCAGCTCAAATAAAAAGGTAAACCAGAAATAGCATGTGCAGCCACCCATGGGGAAACCATGAAGTGAGATATGAGTTGTACAGTACCATAAAAATGTTCACAATTCAAAATCTTTAGGGAGAAGGGTAATCAAGTACATCACAAAGTAACTCTTTTTTTATGCATTCAAATAACTGCACTTTTAGAACAGGCTTATTCCATTGATAATACAGAAAACTGAAGTTATTTCAGTGGGTTTTGGATTAGGTCCAGTTATCTAATAGAATCCACATCTTTGCTCTCAAGTAGCAGACTAGGCTGAAATTCTGGGTGCTAAAACTCAATGAACTGACTATATGACCTTACAGACTAAATAGCAAGGTGCACAGGCTTCAGCAAAGCCCTTCTTGCAGGGACCAACAGATGCCTCTGACCTGTAGCTCAACTAATGGTTAACAGACCAATTACAAAACCACATCCCCCCATGTGCTTTTTCTGCCCTGCCTTCACTCAAGCAAAAGCAAATTCATGTGGCAAACAGTAGTTTTAGAGCTGAAGACATGATGCTCCCCTGCTTTCCACCATGTGAAATTCCAATGCAAAAGGAGGATGCACAGCTATTCACACAAATCTGTCTCTGCATGCAGGGCTGTTGCAGGCAGCTTGTCATATGCTCTGAAGAGTTTCAGATGCACAAAGGGCAATTGAGGACACATAATCCTGCTGCCTTCATTCTACAGTGTAGAATAACACTCTCTGCATCAAGAACTGAAAACATCCAACAAAAAAATCCGTGGTAGCTCAGAAATGTCTAAGCTTCTACATGAGCATCCATCCATCAAAATTATTTTTAAACTCAATTTATGTCTTTAAGGTAGATCTAAATGGAAGCAGTAGTTTCTTATCAGATTTTAATTTCACAAGGATACAAGTGCAGCCAAGACGAGCAGAGAGGTTGAGACTCTATCTATCAGGATATCAGCCTGCTAATGCAGGGCACTCACATCTCCAGATTTGCTTATCTTCCTCTCGCCTACACAAACTGAAAGCTCTGCAAAACCAGACTGTCTCTCGTTGGTTTGTATGTGGACTTATTTTAGTTAGGCATTCTAGTGAGTTCAGGTTCCAGTTTCATGCTCAGAAGGATCTCTCACTTGTGCCTGCTCCAGGTGTTGAGTTTGAGCTCCTAAGGATTTCCAATAGATAGGCTATCATTGCCTACCCCCTCCCCTCATCCCTGGATCCAGCAGCCTCATGCTGAATGCTTAAGTTAAACATTTGGGTCTCGTGCCAAAGGAACAGTCCAAAAGAGACTGTGAATATTTCTCAGATATTCAGTCCACTCCTCCTTTCACACTATTACCTTTCAAAGATGAGAAGCTCTTCTGAATGGTATCTGCAGATACTCAAAGATCAAAGTGGATCCCAGAATGACATTAACATAAATTTTTCCTGATGGTTGAAACTATTGATCCAGTAATTCACTCCAAACAATCTCTGGGCAGCAGCCCATTTGCTCATTCTTGATGGATCAAGGAAGAATAAATTGTTTGTACAGTCTGATAAAAAAGCCTTTTTTATCTGTGAAACCTAGAAGAAGAAAAATCTGTTTTGCATTCACATTCAAACCATGATCGGAAAGCCTGTAACACACAACACAATAAACTACATTTCAATTTCACTCAGCCCCATCAGAATGGGGTAATGCTGAGGTCAGAGCGGAGGATCAGTCAGGTACATTCAGCCCTGAAATCCCATCAGTGTATTAATTGTTCTCAATGAAAACAGCATTTTCTAACAAAAACCAGTTGGAATGAACACTTTTACTGCACTCATCACAAAATGAAATGCACCAATGATAACCCAAGAAAGGAAGGACATGCAGTCAATGAGTCCCAAAGATTCCTAGATTACAGACTACCAAGAACAAGATTCCTATGTACTTTGAGCTATTTGTATAAAGATTTAAAAAAAGAGAGAGTGAGCGAGCTATGCATGTCCTAAGGTGCTTGCTACTACTGTTAATGAGTCCAAGGAAGTGCTGGAAGAGTTTACAGAATGCTTCAATAAGATGATGAGGAAAGCAGGTCAGAGATTTGTTGGTAGCATTTTCCTCCTGCTGTGTAGGGACCAAGTCACAGGTCTGACATTAAGGATAATGATCACAGCTGTTTGGAGAATGAAACAGTGATAACTAGAACAAGAGAAAATGCCACATGTGCATGATAGAAATGTTTGTAAAATTACTTGTAAATTACTTGTAAAGTGTCATGTGGTCTCCTGCAATGACAAACTGGACACTGAGTGAATGCTCTCCAGAACTGCAAGACTGCAGAGTGTGTTTTTCAGTCCTATGGAAACATGATAGTATATCTGACAGATCTTTAAAAATGTTTCTTACTAAAGGAGGTTACAGCCCTGATCAAGAAATCCAGATTCTATGTGAAGAGATGGTTTTGCCTACGTGGAGTATCACTAACTCAGCCGGAATGAAAAATTCATCCCTTTCTGAAATGAAAAATCCATCTTCCTTAGAACCACCTCCATAAATTTTGGTTACTTCTATCAAAATCTTCAAAAGAAAATGGGTCAGAAAGAGACTTTACAGTAAGAGACGTGGTGACAGCTTAATGTGGTAGGAGAAGAAGAGCTGGTTAAAACATTATAAAATGTGAGCCTTCTAATTGCCTGGATGGTTTAATGGACATAGCTGTCATTTTAGCTGCTTGACACTTCCTGCTGAAGAGATGTGTCAGATTTCCCCATGCTTACATGGCAATTTTCCCAAGTAGATTGTGAAACTGAGAAGAAAAGTTCTTTACAATTCAGGGGGATCTGCTATTCAACTGGAGAGCAAGTATGAAGATAAGCAACATGCCAAGTATTGGAAATGCCAATCTTGATTTCTGAGAAAAGATTTTCTTGCTTTCTTGTTTCATTATTCTTGCTTTTGTCCTGTGATGCTGTCAGCTGTCAAGCTGGGGCAAAAAACCTTAAAACTGAGAAGATCAAAACACACCTTAGCCCTTTCTGGTTGACGGTTCGAAAAATGTTAATGTCTTAGGGAAAAATATTTTCTCAATGAAATTTCCAAGTAAAGACTTTAAAATTCTTGTGGGAAGAAAAAAATGTAGCTTTCTTTCTCTAAGACATGCTAGGATGCCATTGGTATCAGGAAAACTACTTTGATTTTCAACTGTGTGTACATCAGAGATCCAAACTGAACATTATCCAAATACAGACCCCATGAACTGAGAAACGTCTTGCAGGCTTTTCCTACTTCCCAGTCTGTGAGGTGCTGATAATCCTCAAGCACCACAGATATCCTAGGACTGTACAGTTTTCCTGTGGCTAGAAAAGTACTGCTCGCTACCTCCTGCATCTCTTGCTTGCTTTACATTTTGGAGCATCACCACCAAAACCACAGAGGCACCGAGTCCCCAGAACCAGCTGTAGATGTGAAACTTAGAGATGCAGGATCAGCACAATTGCAAACATTCATTGCAAGGATGGATTTAACAGAAATGGAATCATTTCTATTTCAGCCAACAGTGGTGAAGCAGTGACCAAGAGAACTGGTCTCAAATCAACAGCATTTCCTAGAGTTCTTTAGAAGTGCAAGGCATAAATTTTTGTTAATTCAACACTAACACTAATTTGGCTATGTGGCAGTCTCTTATGACTGTCTAACACCTTTTTAAGCTTATAAAAGAAAACAGCACATACTGCCAAAACCACTGCTTATTTAAATAAAGACTAATACCAAAGAGAAGAAGTTTCACAGCCACTCCTGATGAGTTGCTGTAAAGTCTGCAGGCAAGCACTATGTGCACGTCTTTAACAGCCCAGTGGGAACCAAGGCACTTGTCCTACAATTTGTATAAAAATCAGAAAAGGTTTAGGAATCTCATTTACATTTTAACAGGTATTGCAGGTGTCAAGAAGGCTCCAGTTCCATGCCACTGGAAATCTCACACACCTACATGGAGAGAACTACGAAATTAACTTCTCCCTACATACTTCTTCCTTTACTGGCCTTTGCAACAGCTGAAAGTCAGGTTGAAGGGACACCAAGGACCTCAGTGCCCTGATGATGTAGTCTGAATGACTCAGAGACTGCTAGAAGATGTGGTGCTGACATCTCCTGTGTTTTCCCTGCTAGTTTCACTCTATTTAGTGCTCCTCCTCAAAGCCTTGCTTTATTTACATTACAACATGAGAGTTTCAGCTGTCATTAAAGAGCAAAGGGGTTGGTCCTGTTTGGACAACAACAACCCTACAGGGTCCAGTACCAAAAAGGAAGGACTAAAAGACCTGATAGTTCTTGCTTATGTAAATGTCATGATTTTCAGGTGGTCCCAGAACCATGAGGTACTACTTAGCGCTCCCTGCTGAAGGAAGGGCTTTTACACCACAGGGGGAACGAGACATGAGGCTTGGAGACAGTGAGGGGCCATGAACCAACTACAGAGGGTGGGAAAGCCTGAGCAGCCAGATTAAAACACCCTCAGAAAGCCTGTCCCCAGGACTTTTGGATCTAGAAACACTGCCAGAGGAATTGGTTTTCCCCAGGCGTTTCCTTTCTCAGGCAAATTACATCCAGGAGAAGAGGAGCATGAAATGGGAATAAAAGAAACCAAGCAGAAAGGAATTAGCTGTACTCTAGGCACTTAGCTCGGAAAGGATTTGCCTGCAATGTTAGCTGAAGGACTTGGATCTCAGTTTTCCATGCCAAGTAGCCCATCCCTAGACTGGCTATCTTGGGCTCCATTCAGCAGTAACACAGGAGTCACTATTTCCTTCAGCTGAAAGGATATTTTCACCTGCTTGCACTGGAGAAGTATAAAAGTTTTTGTCTACCAGAGCTACATGAAAAGGAACAGAAAAACAGATTTTGTAATAAAGTTGTTAAGATCAAAGCAAACCATCTTTCTCCATAATCGGATTCTCTCTTTTGGGCTTTTAATCTGAAGTATGACACTCAGAATTTAGCAGAAAAACAAGTCACCAGTTTGTCAGGGTGCTGAGAATCAGAATGAAATTGAAATACTCTAACAGTTATCCTCTTCAAATTAATCAAATCCTGCTGCACGAGACCAATTTCTGCTACCCTGCATATACATATATTTCCCTCCCCAAAACCCATAAAGTGAAGCATTAAATATGACCTTTACTCATCCTGCTGGAGGCTGATTAGTTGTAAAATGCTGGTAGGTAATGGATCCCAGAGAAGTAAATGTTTATGCTTGCCTAAACCTAGCCAAGGAAATTTTCTATGGTGGAAAAACTGTCTCACCATGTAGAGTGCCATAACCAGGAGGATATTAATAGAAATAAAACAAAAATGAAAATATAAATGTCTACTTGTTTGCAACTCTGAATTTAACTGTTTGGTTGCCAGAGCAGGGAAAAACCATTTCTCTAGAGACACAGAGCCAAACTAAGTGCCAAGGACAAAACCCTATTTCAGCAGGACTGTTTCGTTGGAGCCCAATCCTGTTTCGGCCCAGCCAAAACACACCAGGGTTTTTTATGCCAGTGTTTAGATACTTAAATAGCAACTCCTGCTCTCTGCTGTGCAACTAAAGCAAATGCCTACATTTTTTTTAGCTTAAGGAGACATGAGTAGTCAGGATTTGATTGTCATATTCACCGCTGGGAAGGTTTAAGACCATCCCTCAGCCAGAGATTTCTGCATGGGAAATAAGAAGTGTGAGTTTGCATCTCAACCACCCATTTCACCATCCTGAACACAAGCAGGGTACCAGAGAAGTAACATCTTCCATTACTGAAACTTGATTCCCCAGAGCAAACCTCTAGAGCGCCATGATATAGACAAATGCCTGAAACTAGAAAACACCAAACTTTCCCACAATTCAATTTCAACTTGCAGCAAAATCATACCCAATTTATTATTCGCCTCTGGTGTGAGTAGTGCTGAGCTACCTCCTCCCACCTCAGCAGGCAATCTGGTGCTGCCTAGGCTGCCCCGTTACCTGTGCGGATTTCCCAGGACACATCACCCCATTCCAGCTGGGGACAGCGAGGTACCGGGGTGACGCAGCAGGGAGTTGTCTGCTCTGCCTATGAAGGTGTCTGGATACGATCACCAAGCCATCCAGATCATGGAAGATGGACATTTTGTCACCATCGTTGTCATTGTTTCCAAACCACTGGCCCGGTCTGCCAAAAAACACTCTCAGTCCAACCTAGAGGAGAAAATAAGGTGAAAAATCACTGGAGAAAATAAGGTTAAAAGGACTCAGCTTTGCAGTGTTTTGACAGTGATACAGATGGAACTAGGAACTTCTATTGTCTGAGCAAAGAGTTTTGGTTTGCTTCTTCTATTCAGAAAAAATGTCAGCCATGCTGGTTCTCCTTCTCCTTTCTTAATCCCACGAGATATTTTCACAAAAATTAGACTTTGGTTCTTTGAAATGCACGCACACCACCACGTGTTGGTTGAAATCACACAGCAATAAATTGAATGGTGGCAAAAGGAAGAGGATGTCTGAAAGTATAGGAAAGTATTGGATGCTTATGGAATTTACTGAGGAATATCACAGCTGTTAATAAAGAAAAAAGTAACTGGCTATTTGGGGAATTTTCTCGTATCTTTTCAATGTCCATTTTAAGTGGTTCTGTCAGTGACATTTTGTTTCTCCTAAAACCCCTTAAAACTTATAAAAGTTTTAACTTCTCAGAATTGGCTCGCATGCATCTATCCCATGAATAATTTTTTTTTTTTAGGAAGGAGAAATAACAGGAGGAAGCATTATCCGCATTGTGCATAGCTCTGCTCTCAAGATTTCTCAGTAGCTAAGTAAAAATATCTGTCCTGATATGAAAATCCAGCAAAACAAGGAAACTGCGGATGTTCAGCAAAAAAAGCATGGAATATTTTAATGTCTGCAGATGAAATTATTACAGTGTATGAAGATTAAGTTCTGAAGTAATCAAGAAAATAGTTACTCCAGGTCAAGCACTCCAAATAAATCCAGCAACAATGTGTATAAAAGCAGACAGCATAAATAACACCTGTATCACACCAACCCAAAGGACTGTAATTTGTTCCATTTAGCCCAACTAATTTTAATTGGACTGTGCACATGAGTAAGAATTAGGGTCAGCAGGATTAGGCTGCAAGTTTACTAAGGGCTTTAAAGGCTTTATTTTAACAATAATAAACAGAACGGCTTAGGAGAATAGGAGGGTTATTGTGATTGTGAGTTAAATGGGAAGCCCATTGCCTTAAAAAAAAAAAAAAAAAAAAAAACCCTGCAGCAACAACTACTTGCAGAATAAAAGTCTGTATTCCTTTAAAATTAAATTAAAGCCTAGAACCATTTTTCTGCCACCTCGTTGTCTAAGTATGAATCTCGTAAACAAACACTTGAAGCAGTCTCCTTTAAAGGAGGCTCAAACACTTGGAAATTTAAGGAGTGGTTTTGAGGTTTTTAAAATCATTTCTTGTTGCACCACAGGAAGTTTTTCAACAAAAGGCTACTTGGCCTTGGCCTAGGAGCATCCCTAAAGTTGGGGTTTTTTCTCTAGTTTTAATTTATCAAAGAGGAGATATTTAAAAATGTAAAGGCTGTGCTGCAGCTCAAAACCCCGTTATAAATACTTTTTGATGGCACTTCTGGAGTTGCATATGAAAACAGGCACTTCACTGGGGAGGAGAACAAAGTCAGCTGCACTTCAAACCAAGTGAAGGCACAGCCAGTACATCTTACATTCGATCAACACTCTCAGTGTTTGCATCCAGCAGCAGACAGTTTTGGTGCTAATTTTATTCTTTTCTCTAACAGTCTCCTCTAAAAAGTCTGAAAGTCAGAATTAAAGTGGAAATGTTAATGAGCAGCGTCACGTCTTGTATAAGCCTCAAGGTTACCTTACTTTGGTACACCGTGGGATAGGAGTGTAACTGAGTTTGCAATTACGGCTGTGGCAGTGGATATTTTTTCTAAGTGAACACACAAAAACAAAGACTCAGCTCCTCAGGTTTGTTCACATGGAACTAGGAATGAGCTAGAAGAGGGTGTAGAGACAGGTCATGTCTAGATACCACATTACTCTTCAGACACTTAATTTTCACTAAGTGTGGACTGCCTCAGAGTGATATGGTATAAAGGTTACTTGAATTACCTGTCTGAAGCCTGACAGCATTCTCTATGTAATCTCTTAAGAATGTGCTAACTCAACCCATCCAAAGGCAGCACACCCAACACACCTGCAGGGAATCCTGACAACTGCACTTTCTATATTAAAAAATAATAAAGTACTGGAAATCATTGTAATAACTTGTAACATTTTGTAAAATTCTTGGCACAACTTCTTGTAAAATTTTGTAAAAGTGTTGGCACAAACTACCAACAAAAGATATCTCATTGTATCACTGTTATCATTTTGAGAAAACCATTTTCATCCGGTGGGAATCTTCATCTCTCTTACCACCCAAGGTCTCTGTCCCCATGGCTTTTCCTCTGCTGGATTGATGCAAACCCTCACCCTGCCAAGTTCCCTTTGGTCAGGAGTCTCTGTTGGATTGGGATTGGATTTTTTTCTGCTCTCCATTTCAGGAAATAACAGACTTCAACTCAGTATCTGCTTTTCTTTTTCCCATCATGAACTGTTTGCAAATGTGTGCTTTGACGCAGAAACCCAGCACTAAAACAACACAGGCTAAACATAGCAAAATCAACATTAGGAAGCACTCATCTCTTAGCTGGGCAGGACTATAGTCCCACAGGAGTTGCTAGTCCATAGCCAGGAGTCAGTACTGTGAGCTTTTCTGGGGATCCCAAACCCACCCAACACAGACTGCTGGGATTTCTTTGGCAGAAGTGTTTTCTGAAATGCCATATGTTGGCACAGGTAGGAGTGGAATAGGTTGGAATCCACCCTAAACTCTGGGCTGCAGGGGCAAAATGACCTGAGGGGCTTTTAGTGTGGATGTGAGCACGGACAGTTTGGGAGTCGTCTGCTCCCAAGGTCACCTGCTGCAGGTGGCCTTGCTTATGTTCCTCACCTCACTCTGGGCCTCACAGGGACAGAGGGGTGAATGGGTGGCTGGTTTATGACTAAAACCAGATATTTCAGGTCTTCTTAGGAACTGATGCATTGGACATGACTCAGTTCTGGGCTGGGATGTCTTCTTTGAGCTTTCCACACCCTCCTGACTGATAGATCTACAGAAGACCACAACCATCAGGCACCCCTCAGCTGGGTCACAAACAACTACTCCTTCCACTGCTTTGAAATAACTTTCTGAAAGCACTCTTCTTAAAACAAACAAACAAGCCCAGCAATAATATTGCAATGGATAAATGCATAGATAATGTGTGAGAATCAGCTTTGTCAATGGATAGACAACTAGAATACTTTGTGTGGAGTGTAATGCTTAGGTCTTCTGTTCTGCTTCACTGTTATTTTTATGCTGGAATTAAACAGGACCTGACTGGCTTTATTTTTTTGTTGTTGTCTAACCAATCTGCTGATTAGTCTGATTAATTATACAATTATCCTTCAGTATGACTAATAGTTTTGTCATCACTGTACAACTTGCAGTAGTGTTTAATTTCTTCTTAAAGAATAACAGCAAAATGATTGTACTTTAGGGAACTAGTACTTAGCCATCCTTTAAAAACTAATAAAATGAAGCTGGGAGACGGAAAATTAATTAAAACGGTTGACAGGCTCTATCTTAACTAGACAAAGATATATTATCCCATATAGCAATGAGCAACAGCAACAACAACAAAATTAAACTAACTGTGGTTCTACAAGTCTGAAATCAGATGTAGCATGTCTGGGTTCAATTCAGATAAAACAGAATCAAAGTGAAAATTGTTGGGATGCAGGTGCTTACAAACATACATGGTTTTTAAGCTGGCAAAATACCAGCTTCAGAAATTAATATTTTCTTGGAAATATACATACAATAGATAATTAATGGGACAATGTCATTAAGGTTTGTTTGGGTTTTGGGTTTTTTTGTAATAGTCTTACACTCCACTTGTTTAATTTGCTTTGCAGAATTATTTAGGAAATCTTTTGACCATTTTTACTTGGAAAACCTTAGATATTAAAGGTGTTGCAGTACTAAACTGCCTCCCAAACACAAAATGCTGCATATTTAACAGTGTCATTGGTCTCAAATGTTGTGACTGTATTAAAGAGCTGCATTTCCAGCCATTCAAGGTGTAATCATCCCTTTGCTAATGTGCATAGATATCACCTGTTTGAAACCATTCTGGTGGACAGCCCTACAGCCATTACTGGAGGAAATTTTCCACTGTCTTCCACTCCACTGATGAAACTTTTTTTCTCTAAGCTGTCCTCCCCAGCTCCACGTTGATTTTCTTGTTAATATTCCCCATGACCACCTTATAACCATTTCCCCAAGGGAGCACATGAAGAAGGTACAGCAAATTACCCCTTATTCTTGTGCCAAATGTCCATAAAGCATTTAAGGTAACTAAGATCTCCTCAGTGAAATACACAGGGACTATGTTTTCCTTAGAGGAGCAGTCAAGTGACTGCAATCAACATCATCCTTTCATGAAATACCCCCTGGGTTGTTGGTCTAAAGTGTACTAGGGAGGGCACAGACAAACTCTCTGCTTGTCAGAGGGAGTGATATTGGCCAATCTCAGAGCAATGGAAATTTTCCTCAAGATAAAGCCAAACCTCAAGCCAAAGTTACTAGAGTTCATGGACATCCTAACAAGTATGGACCTTGTTTGAAAAAAGCTAAGGAGAGGTCATGATTCCTGAGAGAGAGCCAGGTGGAATCCATCATTTCCCAAGCCAAGTGTCCAGAGTCACGATCCCTGTGGGAATTCAGGACAAGGACTGGAATTGCTCAGCATCCTACAGCTTCTGCCAAGGCAGAGATACAGAGCCCCATTCTGTTGTCACAGCACAAGGGAAGTCCCTGTTGTGCTCAACAGGAATTTCACAGCTTATCTCAGAAACTGGGTCATGCTTTGCTATTTCTATAGAATAGTTTTGTGTGTGACCCTCTCAACCTCTGAGGCCAGGTCCTTGCCAGGTCCTCACCAGTTCCTCACAGCTGGCAATGCTGCCCCAGCTAAGAGTTGTGTTCTGGGTCTTCTGGTTACAAGCAGAAACCTTTCTCCAAAGCAGATTTCTTTGTGTATGTCTGCCCAGGCATAAGATATCATCCCATTTTACTTGATTATAAGTAAGCTTCATTACTAAGAAGAAAAGAGCTGCAAAATGAATTGATGGATTGGACCAATGAAACACCCATCACTGCTTGGAAATCCTGTTCTAGGATAGATCTCTCACCACTGCTAAAAACTTCAAAACCTTTCACATCTAGCAGCAAACATTTCTGCTTCTCTTACTTACACTTTTCTCCATCAGGATCTGTGACACATTTTTCGGGGGCTGCTCTGCCAGGAGTTCTTCATTAAGGACCCAATGACACTTGAGTATCTGTCAACAGTCGGGGTGAATTTCTTGAACGCGCATCTTGCCATCCTGACAGGCCCATCATAAATCTGGAATGCAAGGACAGGGAATGTCCTATGAGATTTTAACACAGACACAATCCTGTGTTAAAAGCTTGGGCAAACTCCAAACTCTATGATACCATAGAAAGATATTAATAAGTAGCTAAAGCACCTTTTCTTTCCCAAAACTGGGATCTGAAAACTCATCATATGTAAAAGATGAAATTCTGCTGAACATCCTCTGCAGGATGAGGCTCAAAAGCCAAAAAAAATTACTCATAATCTTGCCCCAAGCTTGTAAGCTGTGATAAAGCAGCTCAAAGCCCTTGTCCTCAGCCACCCAGGAATTCTTCACCACGAGAAAGACCCAAAGGGCTGTGTGGGACAGCACTGCCATCAGGTTCCTTGTTTCAGGGCAGAAGGGTTTCTCAGGAAAATGTCAGCATGACTGAAAAAATGATAGGTCAGACTTCCTGGAGGCGTCTTCTTGGAAGCAAGTACCAAAAGAACAGATATCAGATATTATGTCATGCTCCTTCCCAAGAGTACGTTGCTTGCTTAACAACATGATTAGAGCTTGTCTGAACAGCAAAGAAGGGTTTTTGCAATTTCAATTTAAATACCAACACCAATAATAACTGAGGATAACTCTGATTATTCATGCTGTCCTACAGAGATCCCACTCCTGTTGTCCCTTGTGACTAAGATGTATTGCCAGGGCTGTGTGCATGACACGTCTAATTATTACTGCTTATGACTTAATTTTATATACCTCATAAAAGGTTTAATGATTGGTAAGCATCACCAAAAACATACATTAAAATAGAATTTAGGCTTAGGGCAGCACAATTTACTGTGAGGATGTGGGTAGGCACTGTGGTTGCTAGAGAGGAGGTTGTACTGCTGAAAACAGAAAATAACGTACAGCTATCGAAAAAGAAAAAAGATACTATAATGGAAAATGGTTTCTCCTTTTTCAAATTGGCCGTGTTTGCCCAGCTATGCCTGCAGGAGGGAGGGTATTGTGCTGTGTGAAAGCTGCACCCTCACCTTGATGCTGTCGTATGGAAGCACCACACAAGAGCCATTAGGGATATGTCAGATTCTCTAATCCATTCTCCACTGACTAATAAACTAAGGAGAGAAATACATCAAACACATTCAGTCAAGAATGCTCTCAAGCTGTTGGCCTGAAGAGTGAGTGTATTTGGATGCTTATTATTTCTGTCCTGAAAATAATTTAAGAACCTGGTATAAATTACTCATTGGTTGTTGCATTAATTCCTGAGACTTTTCTTCTACCTTAAGCCAATGCCAAGAAGAAATGGCAGAAGAATAACTCACTTGTTTCTGGTCAGTGTTCTATATTCTCCATTTGCCCTTTTTCCCCAGTAGCTGTTTTGGCCTCCCTGGGAGCCAAAGTTGTTGCTTTCTCCAACAAAAACGGAGTGTGAAACCTCCAGATTGGACTTTCTGCTAGGAAAGTCCCATCACTGCAAGNAGTTGTTGCTTTCTCCAACAAAAATGGAGTGTGAAACCTCCAGGTTGGAGCCGTCATCTGCTAGGAAAGTCCCATCACTGCAAGCAAATAAACACCATGTAAATATGTAGCACAGCACATACAATTAATTAACACTTTTATTTACACCACAGACACAGTAGAATTTTTTTCCATAGTTTGGAAAAGGGTGCATGCACTGCTATAACAGCCTGCTCTAAAGTATGTTTAGAAACTGGCAAGTTAGTGCCAAGGTAGCTTTGTGCTTGAGCAGGACCTCCCATTCAGCAGGAAATAGTCACAAATTACAATGTATTCCCCAGGCAGGCTGAGGCAAAGAGAATGAAAGGGTAAATTGCCCCTTGTATTTATGGCTGCACAGGGAAGAATTGATGTGGTCCAGGGGGGAAATGTGAGCTTTTCTCCTGTCTTACACTAATTACCTGGGGAGTGTCTCAGTTTCCATTCTTGAACATGTTAGACTGGGGGGAAAATGGGAAGAAGATCCATTTTAAGAAATTATCTTGCCAGAGTGAGTCCAATCCCATTGTCTGAAAACCTGGGACAGAGAAAACACAATAGTGTCAATGATGAGGAATGTCTGCAGTGGATTTGGCCTACAGACCTATTTACGTCTGCTGTGAGAGAAGTGATAACAGTAACCGACCCCGAGCTGTGGAAAATAATGTCACCTTTCCCAGCCCAGGCCCCATGGTCATTATTTTTAAAAGCAACGAGACCATCAATCATAGCAAGAACTCATGGCTTTTCAGAATCGGCATCTTGATGTGGGCAAAACCTGAAGAAAGAATCTTAGTTAATGCAGCACAAGAGACACAGGAATCAACTTCAGACAGAGACAGTCATGCCCAGCAGATTTTGTTTGGCTTCCAGTTATTGGCATGGTGGGTCTAAAGAGGTGGCATGCCCTGAATCAGAGACAGACTATTTAGCCTGATTTCACTTCTGAGCTTTGGTATAAAGTAGAAAACAAGAAACATTAATAAGGATGAAGTTCTGACCCCGGTGAAATGAATACATGATTTCTCACTAGACACCAATGGGCCCACAGCTACTCCTTAATTTGATTCAGTGTGATTTAGAGGCATAGAAAACATTTTTCCCAAGTCCCTTGGATCTTTTGTAGATGTCCTTACAAGGCCCATTGAGAATCTCTGTGTTGATGCTAGAAAATCAATTAAACGTTTTCAAGAATCTTATTCAGCGAAGATACCAGAGTACATGGAGCTACTCTCCTTGCATGTACAGACCAAACCCCCATATGCTTCTGTGTCTGCTGAAAGAGAAGCTGCCGAGAGCAAAAAAGATTCTCCCTGGGAACTGGGTGAAACTCAATTACTTACAGGTTTGCAAGTAGTATTTCTTGCCACACTGGTTGTTAATGGTAGATTTGTGCTGTGTTTGGAAAAAAAAAAATCACCATTGCTTTTTCTGACTCTACCTTCACCCCCTATTTCTTCCAGCTGAGGTACTAAGGCATGTGTCTCCTTGGTGCCCGAGGGGCTGACCCTGGCAGGGAGGTGTCACGAGGGACAAGAGGGCCTTTCCTTTCAACTTTATGGAAACATTATACTGATAGAGCATGATGGAGGAGGGGAAAAAGCCAAGGCTTGACCAGGAGCAGCAGATGATTTCTCTCAGCCTCCCCATGCAGACCCATAGGACTGCAGTGAGTGAGGAAATGGCCTTAATTTACCTGCTCCCACTCTGCAAAAGGAAGCTCAGACATTTCAAAGCAGCTGACAAAAACCTTTGAGGCTACTTATTTTCCTCATTAATCCTACACCAGTCTCAGCAACCTCTTGCATCATCTTTCAGATATAAGTTCTTCCGGGTAATTAGTAATAAATATTAGAGTTTACAAACCCACTAATGAGCTAATGGGCTCTAGATCCCCTTCCACATGCTTCATTGCTTAGTCCTCACAACCCCAAGTGCATGGGTGTCCTTTTTGGTCAGCAATAACACAAACAATCCAGTGCATAGCTAAAGAGTAATTGCCTCTGCACATCAGAGAAAGCTTATGTGTATTTTTCAGATGGTCCAGCCATAATGAGGCATTAATGATCTGCTAAATGCAATGCAGAAGCCAAGAAGCAGTATAACTCTCCAAAATACCGAGCCATGCAGCATGTGCTTACCTGGCATTATCGACAGTGAGATACTCCCTGGGATCCTCAGCGTTGGCTCTCATTGTCTTTACTCCTTTTCCAATAAGCAATCCAGCCGGGAAATGCACACGACTCCAATTACTTTAACAAATTGCTCAACAGGGACCAAAGATCCCAGATTTTATCAATGAATGTGGGCAGCCAGTGCGTGCAGGCACAGGAGCAGCCAGGGCTCTCTCTTCCCTCTCGGTGTCACTTGGCATTGCTCAGCGTGACACTAGCACAGGATGTAGCATGCTGCAGTCAGGACAGAGCCTGCCCTGCCATATGTTATGCATCAGCATCTTGGGCCCTCTTCTGACCCAAAGCAAGGCTCTGAACTCCCACTCTCTCTCTCTCTCTCTCTCTCTCTCCCTCACAGAAGGCAATAAGGGACCCTGCCAAGCTCTTGGTAACTTTTTGGAAAAAGAGTGTTGTTAAGAATTAAGGCTTTAAATAACAAGTGACGAGTCCCTCGACAGTCAAAAGAGAACATGAGCTGCTGTAGCCAACTTACAGGCTTTGGGCTAGAACAGCAGCTGCCATGGACCAAGATGTAAAATATACAAAGCACAGAGAACAGAACCAACTTCAATCTAGAATTCTGAGAAATTAGTTAAAAGTGTTTTTTATAGCTTACATGTTATGTTTTCATGTCAATAGTATATTTGGGGGAAAGCATTTTTCTTGGAATTGCCCTTGAATTTTTGGTCTCGTTTTCCAGACGTGATGAGCAGTCCTTGGCATAAATGACTTCTGCTCATCCTCCTGTATGCTGGCACCACTGTGGCCAACAGCAGTGCTGAATGTCCTGCCTGTCTTTCCTTAAATCTCACTTAGAAATAGGTGTACTTATGGTTTAGGCACATTCCCTCCAACACAGCCACCCCACTGAAGCGCCTGAAATGGGACCTTCATTCTGTTCAGCTCCCTCTTTAACATTTAGAACAAAGATGGCCCCCAAAAGTTGATTGTGTCTTGATACAGTGTTTATCAAAATGTGGGAAATCCACAATCACCATAGCCCAGCACACACAGTCAGTCAATGCCCCACTATTATATTGCCAGAAACATAAAAACCATCCACATGCCTTGAAACTGGAGTGGACTCTGTTGTTGTAAAACACTCTGAAGTGGGTATGTTCAGCCTGTCCTGCTGGATATTGCCCCTCAGCGTGACCAGTGGGGACCCAGTGGTAGATGTTCCATATCCCAACACCCTAAAAAACAAAGGTGGGCACTGCAATTAGCGGTACAGGTTACCTTGGGAATTTAGCTTTTCACGCTGTACTGGCTTCTTTGCTAACCTGAGCCTGTCCAACATGTGGGTCCTGGAGGACACACAGTAGCCCATAACTCTTACACCTCCCACCTTCTTCTTTGGCATGCAAAGGAGGTCCCCAGGGCACACATATTTTTAAAAATGCATTTATTGTGGGTGAAATACAGGTGGTTTATTAGAAACAGCCAGATCTATAAAGGCATATTAAAGACAAACATGTTTTGGGTAAATGTAAGAGATAATAATAAGGAGAGAGTGTATTTATATATAGAAAAATAAAACTTTACTGGGCATTTAACTACTAACTACTAATAAAAATCAATATTTTCTAAGAGATATCACACACCATTTCCAGGCACAATTGTGAGAGAAATCAGTGGAGAAGTGTAGGCAAATATTTGTTCTTAACAGAGACAAAGGTTGCAGAAATACATATCCAAATTTTATGTCTTACTAAAAACTTATTGCTCATAACATCAATAAGAGCAAAATATTTGGAAAGTGGAGAAAAACTATAGCTCTGCCATTAAATGGTTTTACCTGAGCATCAGCTGCTGCATTCTCTATTAAGTTGTTGTTTGGATTTGTAATCCAGAACGTGCTGACAGCCCTGAAAAATCAAAATCAAAATGATCCTAAGCAGTTACCAAACAGGAAGGGATACATTTTCATAGCACTGCACTGGACTTGAGCCACAACTCTCCTATTGGCTTTAAAACTCCACACAACCTTTTAATGACACTCTTTAAGGAAAATAAACCATCCAGTAATGTCAGACATGGTCATTTATGGAGCCACATGCTGAACCTATTGTAAATTATATGAGAACGTTAACACAAAATCCATGCTCTGTTCAATGCAGCTGAAGGAAATCCAAGGGTGTTTTTTTATAAGTTAAGCAGCTTTGGAAAATATCTGAAAAGTGAAACTTCTGGTCTGTTTTTTGAAACTCCAGGGGCAATGCCATGAGTTAAGGCATTCTCTATGTATTTATGAAGGTTCTACGTGAAAAAACAAAACAATGTCCTTGCAAGCTGCAAATGGCACATTAAGCAGATGATTAAGGAGACATAATTTTGATGTTTGTCCCACTAAGGAGTTTTTCTTCAGAGGGAAGATCAATAGTGGTACACAGAGAAGCCAGAAATAGCTATGAAAACATTGTCATCTGTTGTCTTACTTCATTGGATAACATCTTTTGCAAGTAAGTAATAAAGACCACGTATAAAAACAATGCTAACCTTCTGTCATAACTGTACCAATTAATTTGATCATTTTAAGCAGAAAATTTCAAGCATTTTTATTCAACTTAATTGTTACATAATCAAGGATCCATTAAATATGTGCAAAATAGATCTTTATTAGTCACACGAGCCCTATTCCTGGAAGTGCCCAAGGCCAGGCTGGATGGGACTCTGAGCTACCTGGCCTAGGGAAGGTGTCCCTGCCCATGGCAGAGGGGTTGGAACAAGGTGATCTTTAAAGTTCTTCAAACCCAAACCATTCTGTGGTTCTATTGTATGATATTATGATGTTCAGAAAACAGGGACAGGAATAACCAGCAACAAATAATTTTTGCCTAGGATTCATGCAGGTGTTAGCAGATATCTTCATAAGAGAAACACGGTCAAGCAGCTAAATTATTTTAACATGAGAAATGTTTCATTTCCTATGAAACAGCACCTTTCAAGTTGCACCACAACATTCTCTGGGATTCAGCTATAAAGCCCAACATAAGTGTGGAAGCTGGTGCAGCTCCAGGAGCCCTCACCCGCAGTCAGTGCTGGGCACAGGGGTGTAATCCCCATGAACCACAGGCAGTGTGCCTAATTGTGGGCTGATCTTCAAATTAGTCTGAGGAAGATGACATGCATAATTAAAGGAAAATTGCAAAATACTGGATTTAAAACGACCCTCAGCTCTAAGAGAGAATATTTGATTCAGTGTCATACGCTAAATATCTAATATAAAGATAGATAAAGATAAGTGTGTCTCGCATGATAAACCAACAAGTCAGCATGGTTAATCCAGAAATTGTTATGACTGCAAAATTTCCAAAATTAAATAGATATTCTTTAAAATGCGCCATGCAAAGTAATTTATATTAACGAGATTCCTGTTCTTTCTCCTCCATTCTCAGAAGGTGCAGGGCCACTTCTTTCCTGTAATGATCATCTTGGGTAGAGATGGTATTTTACTATTTCAGTCTATTTAATATTAATTGACATGCTCAAGGATATTGCATTAAACCCTAATTTGACCAAAAGGACTTAGCACAAGCCTCCTTTGATGTGCAGCCTTATAAAGACAAATTCAGAAATCCTTCTTTTTAATGCGAATACTAAATGAGGCCAGCTATTAAAATACCAGCTATTTGTTACTAAATCTTACTGAAACCTTAACTTTGTATTCAAATGATCCCTGTCAGCATTTATATTCCCTCTTCAGCATACAAAATTCCTGTTGACGTCAGTTATGTCTGTGCAAGACTGCAAGATTAACTAATATTAACCTACTTGGTTATTTTTGTATACAGAGGGATACTTGAAATAAATCCATTTCATGGAATCATATCCTGTAATTTCCCCTTGATGGGCTGCAACTGTACTTAACATCTGGAGTCACAAACAGTATAGTCCCCATAGGTATAGCTCTGATGGATTTCATTGTTTTCCTGGCAGTCACCCCTCAAACTCGTCATCTGCTGCTCTTGTTTGTGCCTCAATGAGGTGTCCAAAAGACAGTTAAAAATAAGACACAATACAACCAGGTACCCAGTTCCCACCGACAGAGTGCTGGAAATCCACCAGGATCCTGCACACAGGTACAGCACCTTGGAGGCAGCCACAGGGAGGGTAACAGAGAACTGACACTGAGCATGTCCCTCCCAGCCAGCTGAGGCTTGGAAACACAAACAGGAAATGGATTTAGACAAAAATGCAAGTGTCCCTGCCAGCCTGCTAAGATCAGTACGCCTGGCTACTCCCACCGTCCCAAATGATAGGCAGAGGCTGTGCTAAGGAGGCCGTGGAAGACTAGTTTTGGACAGAAAACTGTAACAAACTGCTCATTGTTTTAAACAGCATTTCTATTGTAGAGTTTCATTCTTCTGCATTTAGCTACAGTTTGTCTAATTGTGCTTCAGATGGCTTTTATCCAAAGCCAGATTTTAGCTTTAATCAATATGATTAGTCCCAACTTCAGAATTGCATGGCAGCCCTGAAAAGTTACATACATGAAAGTTCCTCTTCACAAGTGATCACTCTCCTGACCAGGACTAATGTGATTTAAACATCACTTGCATTTGCACTGAAAGATAAGGGTCCATGCCACCAGAACAAAACCCCCAATAACTGATCAATTCCAGCATATCACTGATAGAAAACCCAAGCCTGGAAAGGCACCCACCTGCAGCACTGTCACAGTGGTATTTTGCTGTATGTGCCAGCATGAAACACCGTCCACAAAACAGGTTGCAGCCTTGCTGCTGTGGCCAACACCAGATGATTAAGATGCCTCTAAACACTGAATTATATATAGTTTAGCAACACAATATATGTGACCTTTATGCACAGCAACATTAGACATGAAAGGCTGCAGCAGCCTCCACACGCCTGACATGTGCCCGGCACAGAGCACATCCCAGCCTGCTCCGGCCTCCGTCAGGAACCCGAGCTGCTGCTGGCTGGCAAAGCAGCACAAGCCTGGCACAGAGCAGCAGATGGGGAAGGGGAGTGCCGACAGCTCTGCGTGACCTGTACACAGCGGAGCACAAACCACTCTGGCAATGTGCATCTAAAATTACATCCTCTAAAACCTCAGGATGGGAGGTGGGAAACCTCCTCTCTGGTTTACTCTGCGTCAAGGGCTAGAATTTCATAATCTGATGCTGAAGCAGGTACCTATCTGTGTTATTTAACTGCCTTGTTCTGATACACATTCTGTTCTCTGGAACACCAATTTATTTTAAATTATTTTTAAGCAAGGCTTTTTATTACATTTTAACTACTCTTCATTTTAATGACTATATATCAAAGCCATACAAATCTTTCAAAGAATCACATAGTTAATCTTTACCATAAAGTCTACTCAGCAGTTCATGTTCTCAAAGCACCCTGAAGAGTCACATGAGCAGGGCTGGATCTTACACTTAGTTTCTTGATTGCACTATTGCACCCCACATATCTGCATAAACCCCTGACTACCTCCCTTCTGATAAAGACCAAGACCACACACCCTTCTTCTAAGGACCATTATTAGCATAAGGCTTAATTTTTCATCCCAGACACATTACTTCGATTCCAGAGGTTTAATACCCACAGGGGAAAAAAGAAAGTTAAACTACATCCACAAATACTGGACAAGCCTCCTGTCAACCTAAAGATTCTGCACACGGATTCAGAGCAAATCATGAATATGAGAAGACAATCAATAATTGTGAGTGATCTGAACAATATAAATCAAGTTTAGGATACACAAAGAGTGCTTCCAAGCTATACAAGTCCAGTACTGCATTTTCATGAACACATTATTTCAGGGGACCCTTTCACACACAGAGCACATCTGTATTGTGTCTTACACAGCTTTATGTCCAGGATGGAGAAAAAGTTGTCAGAAAAAACACAGGAGGTCAGGGAGTGTCTCTACCTGAGCACACACCCAGTGAATGAGGAAATGCACATAGACACCAAAATATCACTCAGGGTCCTGCAGAGCACACTGGACATGTTGGGACTGGAGCAGGAATCTCTCTTTTCCATCTGAGACATGTATGGCTTTTGTTGTGACCCCTTTTTTTTTTTAAGTTCCTCTTCACAATGTCCTTGTGAGGATCTAGGTCAAAGCCAAGTTCCTGAGGATTTTTCTGGCACTGAAGCAACCATTTGGGTCTGTTCTGCTCATATATCATTCCCTTTGTCATGTGAACATTTTGGGATATATTTCACATTGCCCTGACTTGAACAAGCCCTGTCTTTTTTATCTCACTGAAAAGTAAAGGTCCATTGCTTCAGTCAGCTCCTTTTAAACTCCATTGCTTTAATTTTAAATTAAAGTTCCCTTTATCTCAGACTGTCCAGAATTACCATGGCAAAGATTTCACTATATCTGATCACACTATATCCGATCTGATAATATTAATTAGGCTATGCTGAGAACCTGATATTTATTTCAAGGCGCTGCATTACCAAAGGAACAGTCCTAACTCCAACAAGGGAGAAGTCGGGACATTTCTTGAGAAAAAATGATTTCAGCATTCTGATTTGTCTTTGCATCAGAAATGGCTCTTGCTATTTAGCCCTGACTAAGCAAAGAACTGAACTTGTTACTAATAAAATGTCTCCTACCAGAAGGCCATGAGTTCCATGTATGGCAACATACCCAGCGAAGCAGTGGTGCATAGCCAAGTTATCGAGATATGTTGGGTGTTCATATCCTCCTCTCTCATCCACATCCTCAGCCAAGTGAGAATGCATAGGGTAACTGCTCAGGATTTGTTGTCCCATGTTTTTTAACTCCACTCCTGACATGTGAACAGAGCTAAAATTCCATAGGATCTGTGAAGACAAATGTAGATCCAAGTAAGGCATTATAATAGAAACACAGACAAAAAGAAAAACAGGTTTGGGGTTTTTTTTCTTTCTCATTAGGCAATATTTTTGCAGAGTGAAATGAGGTGTGGTCCCAGGAGGAAGTGTGAGCTCCCTGTTTCCACCCACAGCAGCTCAGGATCTGCAGAGCCATGTGCCAGCAGCTGCACACCTATGGGCAGGGGCTGCCAAGGAGCAGCTGCCAAACAGCATGTGCTGTGTTTAGCAATAGCAGTGACAGACACGGCACTCCTGCCAGCTACAGAAAGAGGGAGCGTTTGCCACCGGGCTCTATTCCCTGGCAGCTTTTACTGTCAAGTGATTTTAGCCCAGACATGCACAGCTCCCCATTTTTCACTGCCTGGTACAGGAGCAACTTTACACAAAGCCTCTGCAAGAGCAAGACTGCCCCTGCACCCAGAACACGTGAGACAACCAAGAGGAGGCAAAGCACAACTGGGTGAGACCCAGTACTGCTCTGAGCCAGGGAGGGAGCAGGCTGGCTCTGCAGGAGCCACAATTTCTTCAGTGACATCTCGTGAACTAACTTCACACTGACCCTACTGACAACAACGCTGCTAAAGAATCCCCTCAAAGGGTATCCCCTAGAAGGGCATGTTTCTGCAGACATGGTGAAGAAAATGGCACAGTCTCATTGCAAGTCTAGTTTTGCAAGACAGGCCAACAAATTTCCCCCCTTTTCATAGACCAACATCCTTTTACCCACACACAAGATGGTAATTTGATGCTTTATATCACTTGTTAACAAACCAGGAGAGGAACTATCTGGAACCACCTACAAGCAAATGTATTAAAAATTACTCACTTTAATGTGTCCTCTGAATGTATCAAAAGAGAAAAACTGGCATTGATTTTGTCCATAACGGGAGTCTTCCATTTCTCCTTGAATAAGTGTATTTCTAGTTAGAAGACCAACCTCTGCCCTCCTGTCAACACCATCTACAACTTCTCCAATGTGAAGATAAAATGGGCTGCCTGTGGAAACCAAATACCTTTTTATTCAGGGCAAACACAACATCTTTATTATTGCATTGTTCTCAGCAAGTGTACATCTTTCATTTAAGCAATCACCAAGTCTGGGGACATGCCCAGTTGTTAGTATTTGATCCCAGAGGAGATCAGCACTTCCCCTGGCTGCTACAAAGAAATGCTGCTTCTGGTCAAACTTTCAAGCCCCAAAATAATATTAGGGCCTTCAGCTCTCATATGTGCCCTTGTGTTTATGGGTCAAAAACTGCTTAAAAAGACAAGCAAATGTAGAATGCAAAAGAAAAGACAATGCAAATATTTACCACAAATGAGTACCTTGATAAAAATACTTAATGCCATCAATTTTCACTTGATTACTTCTACATTCAGGGCAACAAAGGAGATTAAACTCTTCAGCCTGGTGGATAGAATAATCTGTACTGGCAATAACGAGATGGTCACCAGGTAACCAACGTGTAATCTCATCCACCAAATGAAGAATTATTCCTTTGGACACTTCCACTTTAAATCCGTTATGAGGCATCCCAGAAAAATTAAGCAATCAATTGTTTTTGCAGTTGCACATGGCAGAATCATGCAATTAGATGAAGAGCATACTGATTTAATTTTTATCTGGATAACCTTGCGCATGATAGAAGTTCTCTAGCCATTAAATGTCAGTGCCATCTCTTTGTAGAAAGCTAAAACGTTACTTTGAAAGAGTACTGCAGTTAGCTTGGTCAACATCCATGTGAGTCAAAGGCTATGGTATGATTATCACTGTACTGTTCAGATTCACAGCAGCCAGGAAAAGCAGAGCAAAGCAAGAGAAGACAAGCAATTTTCAGGGTAGACTGAACCTTTTATCCATCCACTGAAAGCAGTAACAGTAAAATAGGTGCCATCGTATGTGAGGAAATATCTTCAGGCTATGGCTAACCCAGTTGTTCCATTCTCATAGTACTCTCGCTTATCTTCTGCAGTGGAAAGCTGATCGCCTCCGAGGATCCCCACCAGCGCCCAGGGCTGCCTGAAGGAGACCGGGAAGGAGCAAACCAGTGTCTTTCCGAGCCCTCCACCCTGCAAAGATCTTGGCCAGGAGGGAGCGCGCAGCGTGGCGCGACTCCCCTCCGTCTGGCACCAGTTGTCCTCTGCACATTCCCTCCCCCCGGGTACCCATTGCATCAGCCCCCGAACACCCACCGCATCCCTGCGAGGGGTACCCCCCGCATCCCCCCGGGTACCCGCCGCCCCCCGCCCGAGGGCCCGGCCGAGTCCCGCTCCGCCCCTCGGTCGAGACGAGCCCCCGGCGGAGAACGGAGCTGTCCATGGTGGCTCCCCTCCCACGCCGCTCCCTCCCGCCCCCGCCTCACCTGTAGCGCAGGCGGGCGATGGAGCTACTGCCCAGGAAGTCCCGCAGCAGCAGCAGCGTCTCCGGCGTGAAGCCGCGGGCGACCGAGGGCCCCACGGCTGTCGCCACCAGGCTTCCGGGGGCCGTCGAGCCGGGAAGGCGCTGAGCCGCCGACCCTCCCCCGGCCGCAGGTGGATGTTGAAGCGCCCTGCCACCTGCAGCTGCGACGTGCCGCCGTCCAGGACGCGGAGGTTGAGCCCGCGGCTGCCCCAGCGCCTCTCGGAGGACTGGGAGCAGTGCCGAGCCCGCCGGGATGCAGTGTCCTGTCCAGGAGGGTCCAGGAGCGGGGCCATCGGCCGCGCAGCTCCAGGACGCCGTGGCGACCCGCGCCCACGAACTTCTGCCCGAAGCCCTCCACTGCCGCCCCCTCGGCGGCTCGCCTGTCCAGCGAGATGGTGGCCCGTCAGCCGTAGGGGCAGCGCTCCGAGCTGATGTGCAGCTCCCCGCCGTCGCGGATGAGGATGTAGCGGGCGCGCAGGACGAGGGGCTGCCCGTGGGGGAGGTCGGCGAACACCAGCTGACCTGGGAGGCGAGCGGAGCGGAGCGGGGCTCGGGGCGCGCACCGCCGGGCCGGGAAGTGCCGGCAGGCACGGCCGGGACATCTCCCGCAGCACCCGGGCTCCGGCGGCGGCCCCGCTTACCTCCGTCGCGGATGACGAGAGAGCGGAAAGCGGCGGAGCTTTCGAGGCGCAGGGCCGCCCCACGGCCCAGCACGGTGGCACGGCGGGTGTCGGAGCCGGGTCGCCACGGGGCGAGGTGCGGGGCGGCATCCGGGCAGGGCCCTGCAAGAGACGGGCGGCGGCAGGGGCGGCGGGACCGGCGGGGCGAGGGGGAGCGGAAGGCGCGGTACCGACCTGATGCTGTTGCCGTTTGCTGCTCCACGACGCGTCCCGCGGCGGCACCGGGACCGGGACCGTCTACCGGGTCTGGGTCCGGCACGAAAGGTAGGAGGAGCCGCGGCTCCCCACTGTCGGCGCGTCCTGGGACCGCTACCTGCAGCCCGGGGCCGGCCCCGCCCGCAACACGTGCACCGCGACTTTGCATGGAGCCGGCAAAAGGCACATTTTGCTTTTGACGTGTTTTGGTTTCACTAAGTTGTTTGGTTTTTTTTCCTTTTCCCCCTTCACTTAACGTCGCAACGGCGCAAGCAGAACCCCCCCTCCCAGCTGCACACAGCCGCGGAGGCGGCGAGCGCCGCAGCAGCAGCACGGACAGAGGGAGCCGACACCGAGCAAACCCAGCGGCTGCTCGACGAGTGGCACCGGCAGCTTCCAAACTTCGCTGCAGACTCTTACCTGTCCCGACAGCGCCGACCGTGGACTCTGCCCGCAGCCTCTCGGAGCTGCCGGCCCGGGCTGCCGGCACCCGACGGGGCAGGTAGGGCAGGGACAGGCAGGCGCAGGCAGCTCCGCTCCGCCGCTCCGGCTGCCTCCCCTCCGCCTCCCTTTTTATATCCATCTCCCAACCGCTGGCGGTGCCCGCACTGTTTACAGCGGCTGAGCCGCTGGCTCCTCCCAGCCGGGGACGATCCCTCCAGCCTGGACGTATATCTACGACCGGCGCCCTGATGCCCGGGGCCAGCTCCGCTGCCTGCACGGAAAGGTGTGACCCGGCTCCGAGCCTTCGGGAGCAGCGGGCTCCTTGCCGGGCTCCCCGGGAGTCTGTGCAGACCCACTGAGCGTCTGGCGGGGTTCAACAGCCCCAGGCAAAAGATGTGGCTGGGTGCCAGCTGCCTCTTCAAGGGCAGGGAGCTGAGGCACCCCAGACCCCAGCTCCCGATGTCCTAAACCGGGGTTTGGCATGCCTTGGCACTTCTCGGAAGGCAGCTGACCCCTCTGGCACCTTCCTGTGCGGGTGTTTCACCGTGTGCTGTCCTGTGTCTGACAAATCTACGGACGACACTGTAACCCAGCAGCTGCAAAAGCTCCCCCGACAGCAGGTGAGCAGAGAGGCATTTGCCACTTCAGCCCCCATCATCTGCCAAATCAGCCTCTAGTCAGAGTCTGCAGCAAGAGGAAAAGTGTTAGAAGCTGCTCTGACAAGACATAAAAAACTTCAAGTGCTTTTACTACATTTACTCGCCTGGCCTGGGACTGCCTTCCTGACTTTGAGGGTTCCAGTCTCGGTGGACACGGCACTGTCTGTCACACCATCACACCTGGCACTGACCATCACACACTGGTTTGTTTTCCATGAACCACAACCGCACACTTTTTCATAGCCTCTGAAATACAGCACAATTGAGCTTCCAGGTGACAAATAAATACAGGTACCTGCTTTACTGCAGCCATGGTCTTCTCTCTCCCAGGGTCATAATCCCTCATCTCCACTCCAGAGCCCAATATCCGGAGAGGACAAGCCAGAAGGGGGTAGGCAATGGTGACAGCCACCACTCCTGCCCAGAGACAAAGCCAGAGAGGTGCAGAGCCACAGGTGCTGTTGGTCTCAGAGACATTTGTGTGCCATCATCTGGTCAAACCGTTCCAATCTGTCACCTCTGAAATTTATTCTGGTGCAGGATTTCTTCTGATAGAGGGCACAAAGACGCTATAGTCATGTTAATAAGGAGCAAGTGCTGTCAGACAAAATATGGGAACAGACTGGAAGCAGAGGGGGTGGGTGAGGGGCACAGCCATGCCCCACACTCCAGGCACTCCAGGGGCACAGCCATGCTCCACACTCTGGAGAGAGAGCAACACTCACTTGTGCTAAACAAAACCCATCCACTCTCTTACACCCGGTCCTGGGACCCAGAGAATTGCTGAATCTGAAGAGAAGCAACCAGCCCAGAGAAACAAATCCAGATAACACTCTCTTGTCTCAATACTCCATAAATACAGGGAAACATTAGAGCTGCCACCTTTGCTACCAGCTGTTCATCTGTCATTTAGTGCTGGCACTTCTATTCCTGTCTCAAAATAGCTTTTGTCATTTTCCTTCCAAAAAAGCAGCATTAGTCAGCGTTGTGCCTCCTCCTTATCTGAATGACACATATGAATGCAAGTCATGGGAAAGCAGAGCTGTTATCAGAAGTATAGGAGGCTTTGCTCATTTTTTTCTTAAGAAAAGTTTATCTACTGGTGGAAGTTTCAGGCAAGACAAGACAAATAAGAGTATTTTGTCTTAAAACACACTCAATTCTTTGAACTCAATGTAGGATGCAAAATTCTAAGAGGACCCAAGCCTTTCTTTGACATCTGCCAAGGCCCTAAAAAACTCATATATTGTTATTAAAATATTTACTTCATGCAAAAGATTTCATGCACTTACAATCTAAATAAAAGGCATCAATAATTAATCTAATATAGTAATAGCAGAGGTAAATGTAAAGCACTTCGGTTAGTGCTAAGCTTTGTGCAGGCCTTATGGAACAATCAAAAAAGCCAAAGTCACTCCTGCTTACCTGGGACTTTTCCTGAAAGAGCAACCAAAATTTTGAAAGCGTGAGTACTCTTTAAATCCATTAAAGGCATTTTCCTTCTGTAGCCTCAAAATCCGCAGAAATACACCGGTTTGATTCTTGGGGTTTTTTTGAAAGAACTACTCTCAGGTGAAAGATTTCAGTGCCTTTTCACCCGATATTGTTTTCACTGGCCTGAGGAGGAAAACTTCAAACTAAAAGGGACTGAACACATCACTGTTTGCTAAAGATTGCTGTCTCTTTTTAAAGTAAACATAGAAGCACACATTACTGTCTGTAGAATGGTGCTTGGGAGCTAAACTCTTTCACACTTCAAATCTCATTTGTCCATGCTGATTTCTGTTCTGCAGCAGCACTGGGATGAAGTTTACACCACAGTGCTCTGTCACAGGTTGCATCCACAGAGTGAGAACATTCCCAAACAACCTCACACCTGCAAATGAGAAATCGTGACTAATGCTCACTGCCTCCAACATACGCCTGGTGTAACTCTTCCTCACAAAAATAACCAACCCAAGCCCTCCTCCGAGTGCTATTGTGGGTTATAAACTGCAGTTTACCTTTCTAACAAACAAAAATGGGTCTTTTTCTATAATGGGCTGCCAGGGATGAGACAACCTGGACCATCCTGTGTCTTGGCATGTCACAGTGACTGTGATGTTTTGCCTACAAACACAGCTGTGATGTTCAATACCAAATATCGATGGCTGAGATTTTCATGGTAAGGCAAGGGCAGGGAACAAAGCTAATCTGAATGAGCGGCCTGCGGGAATTGGCTTGCAGGGCGCAGTCACCCCTGTCCAGGGACTCAGCTCTCGCACACGAGTGCAGGGAGGTTCCTCCTCTGTAAGCGACTTTTTTTCCGGGCACACTCCCTCGCTGGGCGGTTTCCTGTTTCCTTCGAGAAAGGAAGGAGAAACGGAGGCAGCATTCCCTGAGCAACAACCCGTTCCCACGGAGCAGAGTAGTGGAAGCACCGTGGGATAACTCCGGCAGTGGGGGGGCGCAGTGGGCTCGCCGCAGAGCCAGCGCCAGCTCAGACCCCAAATCTGCGAGCCCGGAGCCCCTCAAAGGACACGGACAGGGACACACATGGGACACGGAAGTGACCTGTCCCTGCAGGGCCGCGGGCAGCCGGGAGGCGGCGCCCTTGCCCAGCCGCTGCCCGGGCAGAGCCCGCGCGGCCGGAGCGGTCCTGTCCCTCCTCCACTCATCCTGTCCATCCTCCACTCATCCTGTCCATCCTGCACTCAGCCTGCTCATCCTCCATCGCTCTTGCCGCGGGATGAGCCCCCTGAGCCCAGCTGTCTCTCAGCCTGAGCTCTGAGTGCAGCTCCTGGCACGGTGCAGGACCTCCATGCACCGGGCTGCACCCAGCAAAGCCCACCGCTCACCTGGCCCCACCGTCCCCATCAGCCAGCACCAGAAAGCTGATATTTGGGATATCAAATCCACATCTCCTCCTTGTGTACCTACCACTTTGTTCCTCTATAGGCTTTAACAGCATTTTTCTTGGTTTAATCTCTTGCTTCTGGAGCAGAGAGAAGGTCTTGGACTGTTGAGCTTGAGACAACACTCCCATATTCCTGAAGAGCCAGAGCATCTTGTATAGCAGGAACAGCTTCACCTTATGCTGGACCACCTTGAAGCCACTGATATGAATTTTGGGCAGGTTGGCTTCTTGATTACAGTTTAAAGCCAAGCTAGGTCCAACAGTATCCATTAAAATAAATTGGAAGTTTGAAAGGAATACATCACCAGACAACTATTTTTCTTATTGCTTCTGGCCCAGGTTCTGACTTAGAAAAACTTCTCTTTCTGTGATAACTCAAGAGAGAGCTGCTTCTGAATGGGCTGGAGCATTTGTAGGAGCCCACAGTCCCAGGGAGGGTTTTCTTTGTGCAACAGTCTTTCATAATCCATGTCCCACAAAGAACTTCTGGGATTCAAGCTATGTTCTGCAATAATCATAAATATGGTAAAACCTATTAAACATAAACAGCAAAGAATCCCAGAGAATTTGTTTCCTCAAAATATATGTATACATAACTACATTTATGGATGATCTGCTGCAGCCCTGGCCACAATGCAGGTCACTGCACTACTTTGACAAACACTGAATGTTTCCACAGGCCAAATCCATAGATGTGTGATAGACAGGTTTTTAGGTACTATAATATAATAATGATTACCTATAATTTTGCATTTAAACTACTGTTTTCTGTAATGCTCAGGAATACTGTCTTTGTTATTCATACACTAAAAGAGTCCACAGATTACCCCCCAAAAAAATAAAACCAACCCAATCACTAAAAGAAAATGTATTATTTCATATTAATTTTCTGAAAAAAACCATTTTTTAAAGTAATAATTCTTATTAAAGACTATAAAGACTTTTCTATACTTGATTAAGAAAGGAAACTTTTACACTCCCACTGAGCCATTTGCACTTTGGGTCCAGCCCCAGCTCTGCTTTTCCAATAGATATATGCTGGGTTTCAAGTCTCCGTTTTGCTCTCTAGCTGCTCTTTGTCTCTGCCTGCTGATTAAAACCATTAGTCTGGTGTAACCCGGTAAAGCTGTGGCTGCTCAAAGGCCACAATAACTTCATCCTGTTGATAAAAAGATGCTGGTAAGGGACAATTGGGACTCTCTGGAGCTTAAACTTTCTCCTAAGGTAGTGCCCCTATCCAGCTCTCCTTCCTCCAGGCTGAGCTCAAAGGTTCAATTTACACTCTGGGAATTGATCAATAAAACAATTACATGCAACATAAGTAGTCTAGGACTTCATGGTAAGTAGGCCTGCAAACACAAAAGAAAGCTCTGATAATTAAAAGGGGCAAGGAACACAAAACTCAATGGCATATTGCCAGAAGTGTTTGAAATGGTGAATGTTTTAATGTAACAGCATACTGCTGAAGGCTGGAGGTCATGTCCTGGGAGCCCGGGAACATGCCTGAAGCCTTCCCTTTAATTTCTAGGAAGAGAACAAAAATTTTTAGACTGTTTTTCTATTTCCTAGAGAGGCATCCCAGACCAGCATATTTGAGAAGCTTTGGGTTTGTTGTTTATTTATTTGATTCAAGATTAAAGTTATAAACTTCAAGTAGTTGTTACTTAGGATCCAGAGGATTGCTTGCATATTTTAACTGTATTAGTTCAGTGTTCTACTATTATGTTGGAATTTCACTTACCAAAATGCACATTTATGGATATGACTCATCCCTGAAATATAACATTGTATTGCTTAACCCAGCAGTTATATTTTACAGATGGTCCACGCAGAGGAGCACATTAGGCACCACTGCCATCCCACTGGTCCTGGTCTGAGCCAGAGGGAAAGGGTTTGGGGGCAGATCCAAAGCATTCCTAATGTCACTGCTGCAGCGGAGTAACTTGAAATGTAAGCGATGTAAAATCTTTTAGCAGGTCTGCAAGTTCCAAGAATAAACTGCCGTGAGAAATGTTATTTAGAATAAACAAAACTTTCGATTGATGTCTTCTTAGTTTAAGGAAGCCCTTCAACTGAAAAAGGCCTACAAAGAAAAGGAGAAAATAGAAGAAAAACCCACTGCATGCAGTCACCTCCAAAGGCACAGCAAACCAAGGCACCTATGTTTGCCTTGAAGTCCAAGTGTAACCCAGAAGCGTGTGTTCCTTCCGCTGGTTCTCCGGATAAAGCAAGGCTCAGATGCAGCGTTCCCACACCTCCTCCTCTCCCGGGACAGCCCCAGCCGGGGCCCCGTCCTGCCGGGGCTGCGGAGCCGCTCCCGGCCCCGGGCACGCCCCGAGGGGCTCGGATCCTCTCCCGAGCCTTCCCCTCTCCGCCTTCCCCTGCACCGCCCGCCCCGGGCCCCGCTCCCCACTCACCGGCAGCTCTGCCGCCTGCGCCCCGGGCCGGGCGCCCAGCGCTATCAGCACCCTCCCCATCAGCAGGAGCAGCAGCAGCCGGTCCGCCCCGCAGAGCCCCCGCCCCCGAGCCCGGCGGCAGGGCTGGGGATCCCCACACGGACACAACATGCTCGGAGCAGCGAGGATGCTCTGGGCTCTGGAGCGAGGCAAGAGCAACCCCATCCCACGCGGAGCGAGCGCAGCCCGCAGGGACAGCCAGCACACGCTTTTACTCTCGGAAGTGGCCTGCTGCCCTCCCAAGCCCAGCGCCCTGAGGAAAACCAGACCAAAGCGCCTTTACCCTTTACCCTTACAGGAACCAGAAGGCCATTTATAATTGACGTACTCATGTTGTAGGGCTCTTTTGGAATTTCTCTTTTTTTTTTTTTTTTTTTTTTTTAAAGACAGCAGGCATGTTACCTTCACAGTTCCTGCAAGATTAATTTAGTTACTGCAGAAACCCATCTTCAAAACCAGACATGGGCAGAGGCAAAGGACCTGCACGGCACTCTCCGGCTGCAAGGACCACCTCCTGCTTTTAATTGTTGTACCAAAGTTATGAAACCCCAGTACAACCTCCTGCTTTGAAATTCACATCCATCTGACCTAAGCATTACCACTGGACTTGGAAAGCAACACAGACCCAGCAAGGAGTTTCTGTGCCTGACCTCATTCCCAACAGTGGAGTGCCCACCATCAAAGAGCCACCCTACCTTCACCCAGTGCTGGAGCACAAACGACTGCATTTGCAACACAAATTTCAGAGCTCAAATGTTTGGAAAGTTCCACATAGACGGATATACAGAAATGAGTTAAATGGGCTTCACCAAGATCATTAGTTTGCATTCACAAGAATAGACCTGGGGAAGAAAACGTTTTCCAAACATGAACAATCAAGGTTCACAGCTGAATGAATAACCAGAGGAAGCAAGTACATTGGGTCTCTACTTCTATGTTTAGCACCATTGAGAAAAAGCAAATACAATACAGAGTTTATAGATGTGTACAATGCTAAGCGTAAATACAGGTTTGGGTATTTGAAGTTCTAGGGCCAGCACCCCGAGCAGAGCTGGTACAAGTTACAGGAGTGACATGGAAGAACGAGGAACAAAATCGCAGCAGAGGCAACACAGGTAACAGGCGTCCATGTGTGCACAAGTTATAAATTTATAACAGTTACATAAATTTTAAAAGGACACATTTCAGACTCCTTGTAAAACGACAACTTTGAAGCTGTAACAAATATTCTCCTCTGGCTTTTTCAAAGTACAACCACTAGACAACTACTGATAGTAAACAGATGTACCACATCTTACCTTCCTGCAAACAAGCCATACATCATCCGTGGCTGTACTACATGAACAAAAATGGTCAGTCACACAGGAAAAATAGACAGAGCATCCCCATCAACAACAAAATGTTAGTGATCACTCACACCTTTGCAAGACCCGTTGCATAATTTATCCAGGCACACAGAGCCATTTTTACAGTGACACCTTGATAGCTCTAAAATATGCATAACAAGTTCTTGTAAAGGCCCACATTATACATTTAAATTACAGAATGTTAGCAGTTTGCTGGAACAGAGTATTTTTTTTTGCCCCAAATTTGTTTTTCATAACCTCACATCATCCCCCTTTCCTAAAATTTAAAAAGATTTAAAAAAAATTAAAATATTCTTTTCTTTAAAAGATGAGTACCTGAAATCCACTGTCATGGATGAAACTACATCTTCATGACTTGGCCACATTTTTTCAACTAATAGTTCTAAGGTTGACCAGCAGTGTTTTGAAATGCTTAAAACTTTGATACAAGTTTCCAGTACAAAGCAGCTCACTGTTAGCATTTATTTTGAGCAGAGCATACATCAGAAAATTATAAAAAATTCAGAATTCATTTAAGAACTATTAGGTGAGAATAGGGCTACAAGAAAAATTATTTAAGGGAACCAACAGGTAAACAAATCACTGATTAAAAGAGAGGGAAGGTGATCCATACTAGTGGATCAATAATACAAGTCATTAACATTTTAATTAATAGCAAAATATCTGTGTTAGTTTAATGCAGATGAACTTCACAAACCAAACCAGACAATGCAGAAGCCAGAAGAGCAAGGTCCCTCTGAGAATTAGTTAAGCAGGAATTCAGGCAAATAAAAGAGAGTACAAGTGGAAATCCATGTTCAGCCAGAATACCATGAACTGGGGCTGCATGTGCCGAGACCATGGGACATATTTAACAATGTTGACTTCCTATTCAGGGTTCCCATTAACAGAGGAATACTGACAAAAAAAAAAAAAATCAATCAAATGCAAAGACAAGTCACAAAATGGCCGAAAGAGTTGGAGAAGTAGTAATCAAGAAATCAATTCATAGGGAAAAGGTTAAAAGTATCAGTCTGTTGAAGTAAAAGGGTAGCTACAAGGGGTCATGAGCAGAAGAAACATTGCAGGCTGAAGTTTCAGAGCAACACAAAGTTCAATGTGGGTACCAAGAAAACAGGTACCAAAAAAATCCCCCAAGTCACTACACGGACAGGCTGACCCTTTCAACATTATCTTGAATACCTGTACCACAGACAGCAGCTTCGTTTCCACAGGGCGTTTCCCAGGAAGAACACATGTAGGAATGGAAGAAAACCACTGTGGATTCACGAAGGTAAAATAAACACATAAAATCAGACAAGTATCTGACTATTTATTTAAAATGCAGGAAGAAAGTGGTGAACTTGAGGTGGTGATTAGGCAAAACCTGACAATTTTGGCTGGAAGAGTCACCAAGGGAACTGCTGGGGGTCCTGATGCTTGGGACAGTTAAAACTCACAACTAGACAACACAGATGCCCAGACCCAGAGTATAAGGACCTAGGTGATGTGGACCAGGATGCTTGTCCTCATTTCCCTCCACTGCAAGGGAAAACACAAGTTTTTCTTATTTTGCAGAAATAGGACCAAGGCAATAATCAAAGACAATACAAATTTGCAGCACTGAAAATTAACTGCAGACCTGTTACAAGAATTCATAAGAACTATGTTCAAATACTTCTTCCAGGCAATGAATCAAGATTTTTCATTACTTAGCATCAGCTGAACACCATTTAAACATAATATCTTGCATATTTGATTTACATACCCAACTTACTCTATCAAGTGCTCTGTCTGTATTTACACTTTCCTCATATATGAAAATTATGCACCAAATAAGATTCCAAACTTGAGCAAGCTCTAATCCATGCATCCTTTATTCCATTACAATCACTGTGTTGCCTTCTAGCAACAGGACACAAACTGCAATCAATCGCGATCAATTTATACAACAATCTGAGGCTTACAGTACATTTAAGGCCTTTAAATTTGGAAAAATTAGACCTATGCTAGTAGTGTAACAATTTTTAAGTGTTTGCATTTCTGATGCATAATCTGTGCGATTCCAGTGTCAAAGAATCAAATTACTTCTAAACTAAAAAGATCAGCTCAATGAAAATTTAGTTACATAATTCATCAAAACATAAATGTGTAAATTTTTTTGTCCTGGAAACTTTATAAAACTTTAATAGCAAAATAATATAGGGATAAAAACATATTTTAACAAAATGTATTCAATCATATACAAACCAGAATTTTGCAGTTTATTGTAACTAGACTTAAATTAAAACTACCAATTAAGAATCTATGCACAATGTAAATTCAAATATGTACAGTACTTTTAAAAAGTCTACAGGAATGCTTTACAGAAGGAAATGTCTGTTATGGCTATTATTCAGACAATCTGAATATTAAAATGAGTTTTCTAGTAGTAAATTTACACATTTATTTTTAAACAAAAGCAGTTTTGTCCCTAGATCCTTTAAGAATATTCCAGTTATGTTTATACAAGTAATGGAGAGGTCGTTACAGAGTTTAGCCCCATATAGTAGTTTGTTTATTTTTAGGTAAAAGTATATTTAAATAATTTACTTGGGAAGATCAGTAAGTTAACAAAAGAACACTAGAAGGGAGGAGGGGGAACTTCATCACAATAACTTTCCAGTTACAATACCACAGCTAGAAACTTCACAGAGAAAATACTCCCTTAGATTGAACCCATGATTGTTCAGAACAAGCTGTAGCTCATAACAGTTGTGTTTTCCACACTGAGAACATGGTGGGGAAAAAGTCTTTGTAGGACAGAATCATAAATGATCTGAAGTGAGACAGAGAAAACTGATCTTCAATTAATATAGCACTAGGTAAAAAGTGTCCCCATGAGCAGCTAGGATTCCCACTTCCTTCAGGGCAATGAAGCTAAAAATTGTTGGAATTACAGTAGTTGACCATATTTGTGTGCATTAGTAGAATCATTTCCAGATATAAAAGACAAATTTCATCAGATGTTTGATTAGAACACCCTCAAGACAGGGTATTTCTTCATAGTATAAAGCTATTACAGCTATCCAGTTAAAGCATGTGCAAAAACAGATAATTTCTTCCGTTCACAGTAACTGAGGTAAAATCAGGTAGGCTTCTTCAGGAGTTGGGAAGTTCATGAGATATGAACTGTTTTAGTCTCTCTAAGTACTGTGCATAAAGCTCTATGTCATTATGCCCAGCCCCTTCCACCCAGAGGGGCTCTACTGCTCGTGGACACCGCTCGTACATGGCCAGGCCATGGGAGAAATCGATCACCTCATCTTCGGTACCGTGGATGACCAGCACAGGAGAGGTCACTTTAGAGATCTTGTCAATGCTGGGAGAAGGAAAAGAAAGATACAGCTCAGTTTGAGGCCTTCAGTTCCACACCACTAGAGAAAGCAAGCTTAACTACTGACACACAACCCAGTTACCACTGCATGTTTTTAAACTGCTGCAAACCATGGGAATTGAGCACAAGTGATATGGGACAAGGCTCATTTCCAAAACACACACACACACACGTAAAAAGGAGCCTGCACTGCCATCACCACAGTCCCACCAGTGCTAACAACAAGACGTTTGAGTGGGTAGCACGCAAATAAAGTTTGGCACCAAAAAACTGCCACCAAAATAGTGAATGTACCTATCACACAGAGCACTGTGAGGCAAGTAAGATTCCATGGGACATTCTGCAAGCATGGACTCTTCACATGACACATTATCACCTTCCAATTTAGCAGCTTAGGAACTAATTAACTACATTCCAGTCATAAGATTTCATTAACAACAAAAAAAAAAAAGCCTTGGCTCATGGAGCTTGAGCCTGTCTTTGAACCCCCAAATTAGGCAAATTCAGCTAAAGGAAAACAATCTGTTCTAGGTACTGACTGACTAAGTTCAAACAATGAAATAGAAAACTGTAGGAGAAGAGCATTACACAGGGATATTTAACTGCAAACCACAGAAATCACACAGGATTTCACTTTATGTAACCAGCCTCTTTGCCAGCTGTGACTGTAAAGTGGCCTTAGAGTAATATTTTCCCTTTTGTCCAGCTACCCTTAGCAGAACAATATAGCTTGAGACTACCTGTCATAAGAAAGTGGGTTCTGAGGGAAGGGAAGGGTGATAAAGGCACCTTCCCACCTAAGAGGTCAGGCCAGAAAACCCCAGTTAGGAAGCACCCTGGTAGCACATGAACTTTCAAGCAGTGAACAGCAGCTTTCTCTGACTCTCCCCAGGCACACACCAGCTTTTATTTCCAGACAGCCATTTCATGCTGGTAGTTACCAGTGATTCCAAATCTGTGTACAGACACCACATACTAACGAACTCTCAGCTTCCTACCAGCTTCACTTCCATCAACAAATGGAGGAATTGGCTCAGGACACTATGTGGAGTGGGTGGAAAAACAAGTGTTGGTAATACTTGATTTGATCTTAGGACAAACCTATTTCTTTATGGTAGCTAATAAAAGGTATTTGAATTTTCCTGCTCCTGAAGAACAAGAAGGAATGTAATTTTGGCATGACCACTGATTTTACAAAATTATTAAGACTGCTTAAAATGACTTTAAAAATACCTTGACATAAAAACAGGTTCCAAAAAGTTTTATAAAAATATAAAATTAACTAAAAAGATGTAAACTGAAGCACTAAGCCTCACACTTACAAACCTCAGCATTTAGTATTCTAGAGAACGGCCACTGGTATTCCACTGAACAGCTGAGTGTAAACACATTTCTGCCTCTGTTTCTATACCTCTCAAAGAAAGCCTCCAGGTTTCATGCCCTTTAAGGTGCTATTTTAAATTAAAATGCATCCTACTTCACTTTTCCTGTCTGGAATTTGAGCTGTGTGCAACTATGCTGGTTAAAAAAAACCCAAAAATCCCAACATAAATGAGGCATCAGAATAATGCAGATTTTGTTTTTCCCCATAATTTTTATCCCAAAATGAGTACTGTAGCTAAATGTAAATACTTTATAATCAATATGCTATATAAACTGGAGTTTCAAGCCCATGAAAGGTCTGGTGTGACAGACCTATCAGCTACATACAGCTACAGAGATGTTAACGCGTCATTTTTGTGGCTAGACACTAAGTTCTCATTTATTGTAGGAAACCCCTTTCACTTCAGTATTCAGACAATGAAACAGGTTTTTTTTCCACATATATTCACAGACCATTAAGCCAGATAATATTTACATTTTACAGAAAATTGGAAGGCGTCCCATTGCCAACTCAGCGACTCACAAAGCAGTATTTAAACTGCACATTAGCCTTACTTAGTATTCTCAGCCACGCAGCTCTGCAGCTAGAAAAATCTACAGAGACCAAATTCTCATGGAGTCCCAACATAAAATGCACATAATAGCAACTCACTGTAGGTGCACACAGAACTATTTTGTTTCCCACTGTGAAGACAGACAGTTGAGCTGCACACATCCATGAAGTGCACTGCTGTTTATTTTCATTGCGCCGAGTACCAGGGAAGCCAAACTGACAGCAATGAACAGCTCAGCAGGGCAAGAACAAAATACTCAAGTGCTCCAGCACATCCACTGTCACCGTTCCTCTTCCCACTTTTCTTTTTAGAACTGTTATTTGATTTGGCTGGTAACAGCTAATCACTGTTACTTCTGTAATCAGAGCTATGTTTAAAGCTTTGTTTTTTCCTCCCTCACAGAAGAATTTGTAAATATTGGATTTCAGGTTTGAGGATGATGAATGAGTTGGAGTGTAAGTGCTTCAAATTCAATCTGCACCTCCAACAAGTTAATTAACTAATAACCTATTTTAAAGAATTCTAAACATGGGGACTGTGAGAGCCACTATTACTTCATCACCATTCCTTCTAGCAGTTCTGGCATACAGATTTATACCTACGGCCTCTCACAACTTCTAAATTTAATCTGTTGTAACCAAAGTAAAACAAACATAAGAAATGCAATGAATATTCCACACTATACTTATCACAGGCATGACTTTCTGAAGCAAAGCCAAGTTTTGCACAAGACTTCAGTGAGGGTCTGTTTTATCTTCTCCCTTTCATGGACCACTAAGCTTTTTAACTGTGTTTCCCCTTGCCCTGCCCAGGTGTATATGCCCTGCTACAGAGATACTGGCTTCCTCTCTCATATTCTCCCGTAACTTAAATTGGATCAAATGAGAAGTTCTAAAAGATTCCTAGAATATCTGCTGTTCTCATGATCTCTACTATTCCCAAATATTTGGGTACTCTAGGTCTGTTGCAATTGCTTTTCCAGTGAAACCTGGACTATAAAAGCAAATGTTTTATCTTAAAACTAGTTGCACATAGTTTTCTAGAGCTTCTTTAAAAAAGCTAAAAATCTTCTAAAAGATGTGACAGGGACTTTGTTTTGGTCACGAAATCAGGATCCTACAAGATCTCCACCAGAGAGGAATAAATACAAGTCTTGGTATCTACTTACACCACTAGTCCCTTTAAAACACCTCCAGAGTATGGTGAGGATAGACAAACCCTCCTTGCAGCATTGATACGTACCTTGGGAAAGCATCAAAGCAATAGGTTTTCCTGGTGTCAGGAAAAGCTACCCGTAAGCCAGACATCAGGGGAGAATGGAGGATTACTGCTGCACACTCGTACCGAGATGCCAGGTCTACTGTAGGGACAGTACCAATGCTCTGACCATACAGGATAATGTTCTCAGGACTCACACCATACCTGCAGAGAAAAGAAAGATCCCTTAAAAAAAAAAAAAAAGCCAAAACAACACATTTCACAGCACAGATGCAAAAATCAAACCAAACAAACAAAAATAGAGGGGGAAAAACCCAAAGCATCCCACCTATCCTTTGTGGCTCTTTAAAATCTAATCCTAGGAAACATGAACTTACAAGTTTAAATCTTAAAGCAGTCCAAAGTAAACAATCCAAATATTACACAGGCTGAGGAGAGCTATCCTCAAAAAAGGAACGTCAGTTTGATTGTTAATCTTCACCTTCTTCAGGAACGGCTCTTGTCTTTCACTCCACAGAATAGCAAATTATAAATTAGACATTCCCCTACCCAGAGTCACTTTCAGGAATTTCAACTGAATGTTCTAGAGGCTAACAGCCCTTCCACCATTAAACAAGACAGTTACTCCTCTGCCCACCGTTCATTCCATGCAGTTGGAATAGAAAGACAAAACCACCTTGTTAGTGACAGCAAAGATAACAAGTCTGTTCATTTCTCCAGTTTCTGATCAGCATAAAATATTCCTTATTTTTCTTTTCCAGTTTAAAAAGTGACAAGTTTATTTAGTAACTACAAAAATACATCATTCCATAAAATGCAGAGTTCATAGAGTCCTGCATGGCTCCCCAATATTCCCATCCAGTCTATAAAAACTGTCCCAGCCTGTGTGCTGCTTCACACTGCGAAAAAACTGAGAATGAGACTAATTCAGTTTTCATTTAAAATATGCAAAACAGAAAGGAATTTGGAAGGGGCACAGGAAGAGGTGACAGTGGATAGGAAGAAGTGAACAATATTTTGCCACCACAAGTTGTTAGGAAAGCTGCAAACCAAAGTTGTTACTCAATTATAAAGTATTTACCCAGAAGATTTCTCTCTATAACTCCTCCTCCCCATTGCAAGCTGTATAAAGAATAATCAAATGTAGAAGAGAACACATTTCTATGAGAAAATTATTTGTGCAAAACATGTCTTTTTGATACTCTACAGCCTACAGTCCTGTGGTCACTGCTGTGAAACTGAAAAATCAAACCCTCCAGTTTAGGCTGTACCCCATGTACACCTGAAAGGTTTCCATTTCCTTGCAAAGCTGCTTGCAGGGTGTATGGCAGGACTGGAGAGTACTTGACTTTCAAGCAGCTAAATGAATTGGTATGTGCAAAAGAGAAAATTACAATGGAGGAAAGATCAATTAATAATTAAGAATAACCGTACTAATCATCCAATTACAGGCTGTCAGGATTGCCTCGTTTTATGATGAAGTATAACTAGACTGGATTGTAGCCTCTGTGAAACTGAAATTTTCTTAATATTTTTGTACTGCTGAGCATAAGGGTGCTTTTGGCATCTACTGTTATATGAATAAGCAACTGTATAAAAATATCTCTCTGGAGTAAAATTTTATCCTCTTGGTAACCAAGCAGCAGCTCATGCTGGTGGTCTGTCACCACAGCCACAGCCCAGTGTTTTTAAAGAGACACTGCAGATTTTTCAGCAGATTTTTCCCTCCCTTAGTGTAAGATATAATCCAGCACACAGCAGGGCCTGGTTGACTCAGTTAACACAACCTTGGAACAAAGTCTTGTCCTCACACACTTTGTTCCAGCTGCTGGGCGGGGAGGGCTGGAGGCATGCACCCCAAAGGCACCACATACACCCAATCTATCTGCCAGCTGTTGCATCATATTAAAGATAGGCAGAAATACATCAGCATCAGGGAACACAATAAACAGGACTGGAACATGATCATCTACATGGCACTTCATTGAACATGAAATCATATTAATGCTGGTAGGTTTTGCAATACCATCCTGAACTGCAGTATCATGATAAATGTGAAGTTTCTTTTCTGAAAGGTTTACAAAATAGGCAGAATTTGGAAAAAGATATTTGAATGAGAATCACAGGATAACAGGACAGCATAGGGTGGCAAGAGAATCCAACACATCCGATTGCCTTAGTATGGCAATTTTCTTCAACACTTTAGTGCTTTAAATTCAGTCTTTTTGATTCTGAAAACATCTCACATTGTAAGGGCAGGACCTTGCTGTTGTGGCAACAGGTACTCTAGAGAAAAATTTCAGCTTCATAGTATGCCAGTTAAAGTCAGATACAGTCTATAGCATCATTTAAAAAGCAGAGAGATATGTCTAAACTTAAAGTAGCCCTTCACCACTACAATTACTCAGTACCCAATTCCATAGAAAGGCAATGTGATTATTTTGACAAAATGAATTATTGTAAAAGGGTATTAGGGCACTGAGTTAGTGCACTCTCAGCCTATCATTAGAGCAAGTATCTTTTCTGCTTTACATTCCCACTGACTGACAATTAAAAGAATCTCTGGGACTGTTTTAGTTAGGGACAGTCCCTCTTTCTGAGACAGAAGAGTTACTGTAACAGATTTATCTTTTTAAGCCCTTTACCATTAGGTCATCACTCAGCAAGTGAGACATCAAACTTACCACAAACATCAGCAGAAACTACTACATGTAATATTTATTTATTTATTGTGAGGCCAAAGGACACAGAACAACTTACGAGCTAAGGCCATGAATAATTGAGCTGTGCAAGGTCCTCGGAGCTGAGGGCCAGGGTTTGGCCCCGTGATCCTCTGCTCCTCACAAATGCTGCCCAGTGGTGACTCAGCAAGTACCGCTCACCTGAGGTACAGACCCACCTGGGGGCTTTATCTTTAAAACACAACATTCTTAAAACAGAGGCTGGGTCTCCCCTCACTCTCTGCAAACTCCTTGTATTAGATCCTTGCACAACAGGAACAGTGATACAGAAAGTGGAAGACAAGAGAGGAGGAGCAGACATGGGTAAGAAGGCAGCAATGAAAGAGAAACTGACACAGAAACAAGGAAAGAATATGGTAGAAAAAGGCAAAAGACACTCTGGAAAAAGAGGAACCCTGTTACAGTCTGCTCTCCTATTAAGGAAGAAAGTATTTCCACCAGCTAAACAGCAACTCCTAAAAATAACTTTCTTGAAACACACAAGCTTTGGTCTCTGTGGAAACAGAGCTCCATCCGACGGAGCAGGCGAGCCAAGTAAAATTTCTGGATATGCTTGGGCACTTCTCCTGTGGAGCCCATCAGAAAGTTCTAAACAAGCAGGGCAACATGGAAATCAGCCTTCAGCAGAGCCAAAGCAGGAAACAACTCAAACAGTTACCATGGGCATATGCAAAACCCTGATTTGAAAAAAGTGGGGGGAAAAGAAAAGAAAAAAGGGCAGGCATGCTTTTTTTTCCCCAGAGGGAACTCCATTACTGAGAACTGCAGCAACTGCTGTATAAATGATGTAATTTCTGCTTCCCTTTACCCACAAACACCTACAGGTGACAAAGCTCAAAGCTCTCCAGCCTATTCCACTCTCAGTAACCCACAAATATGCTGTGTGGCTTACAGATACCAGAGAAACACCAGCAACCTTCACAAGCAGGACACCTGTCTGTACCTAGAGCTTCAGGCCAGGTCTAGCTAAGGCCCCAAAACACTCCACAGTTAGTAACAGTAGTTTGGAGGTTTTTTCCCCTGTGTTACTGCCCCAATTTATACAAATTAAGTTTACCAGCAATTCCGGTCTCCCCATGAACTACCTTCACAGAAGCTGGTTATTAAGAATCCACACCCCAGACTCTTCTACTTACTCCTGCACAGAGTAATAAGAGACCTCAGTCATGCCAGGAGATCAGTGGGATACAGGAGACTGGGAATATTGCTGACAGAGTACAGCAAAGGAGGATGAGACACAATTATATAGTTCACCTGTTTGGTTTTATGGTTGTGGCTTGGGCCATGCCCCTCCTCAGTTTCCTCATACAATACTGACGATGGCATCAACTGTCATTGCAATGTACCTCATACTTCCTGGCTGACAGCACTGTGTGCAAACTATGTATTACCTCAAAGCATCTTTAATTATGAGCCTAAGATACTGAATCCCTCCTTCCCCCAGGGCTCCAGCTTTGAGCCATGGAGCTGGAAAGTTGACCATTGCTATTTTTACTTTTTCCTTGCACAGTGGAGAGCACCGGTGGAATGCTGCTGCGGGGACTCCAGATGTGTCACAGCTGAAGCCCCGCAACGTTCACGGCCAAAGCTTCACCCATCTGTGCCAATCCTCAAAAATGCCAAATACATATTCATTAAGGAGGCCAGTCTTTTTTTCAGGCTTATTGAATCCATGAAGTTAACCTCACCTTGTATTTTCAGTTTGAATTTTTATGGTATTTGCTGTCCCATTATCCCTTACCTGACCTGGAAAGCATAGAGAGCAGCATGTATATAGCAAGAGCATTTGTTTTCAAGAATGGCCACAGAAACGGTCTGTGCAGAGCATTTTGATGGCATGAACCCCTTTCCATAATGTTGTTGAGAGACCTAGTGTTTAACTGGTACTAAACTAAGGCAGTGACTGATGGGTGAGTTCTTCCTTACAACACAAAGTACATAAATTTACAAGCCCTGGAAAACGAGGTAACCAGCTCCTGCATTCTCACAGGGAGTCTGAGTTTGAAACGGGGCACTCTCCTCTCCAGCAAACACCAATGAAATAACTTATCTTCAAGACAGAAAGAAAATCCAGCACACAACAGGAACAACACAAATCATATCACAATTTGGAGGAAATACTGACTTCTAGAGTACCTTTACTAGAATATACATGTCCTTGCTTCTTCATAACTTATTCAAGTCTGTTTCTTTCTATTTATACATACCCATTTGTAAAAACATACTATTTACCACCTTTTGAAAATGCATTACCTTTAAGTTTAATAATCCAGAGAAATTTTGATTACTTCTTGAGAACCACAGATAGATGTTCTCTAGATGTTCTTATATTCCATGAGATATCCATATACATTTTCAGAAATAAGTTGGCTATTTAATCTTCTATGAATATAAAAATCTAATTTTGGGATTAAAAAGAAAAACAAATCCTCAATTAAGTCAAAGTCACACATGTAGATTGCATATTTTGAGTATGATTTTATGTTGTGTGACTTTTACATTAAAATAAATCAACACTAGCAACTCAGTCACTAATGATGATTGCAAGAAATTTACAATATCAGAACAAAACACTAAATTTTGCATTGTTCTTCAGCAAGTACCACTCCAGCATGTCAGAAAAATACCATAGAATTTACAGCAGATTTTTAGTCTAAATGCCAACATTAAATTGAGAGGAAGGCATTAGATTAAGGATTTTTTGCGTTAACCATAACAACAACTGTCAAATGAGAAAAATCAGATTTCAAGATTCACAGGAAACCCTGGCACACAGCAAGAGTCCCTGTGCCAGTTTCTCCAGTTTCCTTGAATTCACACAAACATAGGTCTAAAATTCTTCACTGTTTTACTGACACTGACTTTTTAAATCATGAGATTTCCTCCTCCTCTACCTCCTTCCTCTCCAGATCTACAAATACTATGCAATTCAAGTTCAGGTACACCACACTCTCTCACTTCATGTTTTCATAATGCTAAGAGCTGAAAACAGGTTGTATTCTGGCTTATGAAGCTGCAAAACAGAGAGACCAATTTTTCTGGCATATGTCCCAGCACACTGTCACAGGAGCAGACAAGTAATTCCACAAATATGTTCACTCTCAAAATAATTTAAATGGCTGACAGAGAAATTTAATCAAGGATTTCACCACAGTTTTATATCATTATTACTTTTATTACCACACCAGAGGGTCATTTGATTATGCTATGTATAAACTCACTGATATGGAATTACAGAATAAACCTATGGCTCTTGAAAATGCCCTCTTAAAGGCAATTTTGGAAGTTATTAGCAAATATCATACTACTACAGGCTTGCTAGACTACATGACTAGCATTAATCCAGTAATGTACCAGCTCCTCCTTTCATATAAATGATAAATGGATCAAGTGGAAGAAACTTCTATGCACTTTTGACGATGACCATTTGCCCAGCAATTTAATTACACTAAAGCATGAAATCACTGCACCTGGTTCTTGATTACTATTCTGTGGCAATCAGTGATCTGTTATCAAACACTGAGAACTGTGCTCACAGTTCAACCAAGTCCTAACAAGGATATTGAATATCACTGGAGAGCTCAAGCATCCGTGACAAAAGCAGGGATCTACACACTGCTGAGTGGTGAAGCCACTGCAAGTTTACCCTGAACAACCAGGGTAGGTAAAGATAAATTGTATTTAATGGCATTCCCTAGTACAAACTGTAATAAGATTACATTTTAAATTAACTGAATTATGCTAATCCGCACTGAGTAGCTTTGGGGTGACAGTTGACTTTTTTAAATAAAATCCAAATAATACTAGTTTGTCTGAAAAATTATTTCTTTTTCAAATACAGTCTTAAATTACCTTTTGCTCATCTGCCTCAAACAGGCTCCTGAAGATGTCATGTTATAAAGTGGGAAACACCTTCTCTGACTAAAGTAAAACTGCTCAGGACTCAGAGCAAAACCAAGTGCTCTTGCACAGTAAATCCACTCCCCTCTATTTTCCCCCCTAGCTTCACCATTACAAGGAAGTCTCTTTTCCCCCAGGCGAAAAATAGGCAATCTGTGCTTGCCGATCTATTTATGTTTTCAAGGAACTAAAAAGTAAAACCTTCTTTGTTTTCTCTTGTATCAAGGACTCAGTGGTATTTATAACATGACTTTTCACCACCACAATAACCCAGGATACTGATTTGGGTGTTTGGTTTATACTACATTGTTCATTTGTCTACCACATGAACTAGCAGTATTATGTATAAACAACAAACAGACTTGGAACAGTTGCTTCTGCCTGACTGAGGGTTTGCTGATTTTTTTTGTTTGGTTGTTCAGTTTTTTATTTCCCTAGATAGCAGGGAAGCAGGAAACTGAGTTTTCATTAAATGTGCACTGAAATTTAAGCAGGAACTCGTGCCACAGGCATGCTGATGTAATAGAATAATTTAGCCCCTACAATCATTAATTCTTTCATATTGAGTGAAAGCAAGAATGCCACTGACAAGCAAAAAGGACTCTTGTAAAACATCCAAGAAAAATGAGCACTGATGTGGCTGAGCCGTCTTGAACTCCTACCTTTACCATTCCACTGCTTTATGACAAAAGGTGAATAACACTCCAAACTCAGTGCACACTCATGCAATGAGAGGGAGTGAGCATCTTCCTAAATTAATTCCTAAATAATCCCCTCTAAATGTTGGGGGGTTGTTTTATTTCTCTAATAACAGGGGCAAATACAAACCAAACCCACTGTAAGTTGAAATACAAGAAGCTAGTGGAAATAGGACCTTAACACAGAGATATATTTAAACATGGTTCCCAAAGCCCCCAAGTTTCTTTGCTTTAGCACCCTTAAACATCAACTGTGTTTCTGCAGCCAGCACAGGCACAAGATTATAGTTTTGAAAAAACATGGAAACACTCTACTCTTCATAGTTTCCTGCTTCTTCCAAAGTGTGTTCTTAGAATCTTGATTCACACCATTTAGTCCAAAGACACAACAGGTAAATGGCATATAAAATGAATGCTTTTACTCTGGTTATTTTAAAGAGAGAGCACTGGAGTTAACTTCAATGAAGTATTTTGCATTTAATTAAGATACTCTGTAGCAAATAAACTTGGAATACAGAAGACTGAAATTTTTTGCTGGCCATTGAGAACTATCTTTATGACCACAGCATCAATAATTCACAAAAACTCCGTCAGCTACATTCTATTATATACTCTTTACTGCAAGCAGTGTACAAAACCTATACAGTCATTCTCTAACGTACATTTAAATAAACTGAGACAGCAGTAATAATTCAGTTACTTTCACGGAGAAGCTCAGTCTGTAGTATCTTCTGAAGGAATCCATTATCTTCACCCCCAGTTTCTATCTCATCTCTGTCCTGCTGGGGTATTTTTACTTCAAATGCACACATCCCCCTATGCTCTAATACATCAGCGCTAAGATAGATGAGAGCATTCCTCACAACACGATGTGACATTAAAACTTCAACCATCCTTTTACTGTTACAAAAAGCCTGCACTTTCACTTTGGACATCCTACCCTCAAAACCTGAAAAATAAGGTAAACTACTCCCTAAAATTGTGCTCCTAATAAAGGTTGTTATGAAAAACAAGCAAGATTTGATGATATCCATGTACATAAACATATTATCTTTTAATGTAAAGACTTCAGTTATGACAAGTATGTGTCAACTAACACAGAAACTGATTCCTCAGGAAACATTAAGAAAAACTCGAGTGAAAACACTAACACTGGTTTATCCATTCCCACAAGCTTTGTGCTTTCATAGCTGTTTTTTCAATTTAAGTTACTTCCAAACTGGAGAGCCTTGCCTTATTCCTGAGGCTGAAATTTCACAGTGAGGCAATGCATTTTGGCTCACCTCCCAAAACCATCACATAACCCTCCTCACCAGCCTTGCCTCAGCACTGGGAAACTGAGGGTTTACAAGCCTGGAGGAAGCAATCTTGCAGCTCTTCCACAGTTCTCAAAGCATTTTTGTTCAGGAGCACTGTATTATTCTTCTTCCAGTATGTCCACCTGTTCATTGAAGCCCTTCTGACACCTGCCTCGAGCACTGCTTGTGCCTGGACTCTTCACATCAAACACCAACTTTCTGATATATTTCCCTTACCCCTCCACACCTGAAGCACAACACTGAGGTGAGGCCACCCTGCTGTGGAACCAATTGCCAGGAGCTGCACCTATGAAAGGCTTAAGCCTCTGACTCATGAGCTGGAATTATTTATGGAAGGAGCGCAGGGGCTTTTGACCGGAGCTGCTGCCTGTTCCACCCATCTCTGACATTCCTCCCCTTCCACTGGGTACAGCCCAGCTGCCCACAAAGCAGGGAATAACTCAGTGCACAAATCAGGACAGCCAAGACAAAAAGAAACAGCTCCAGTTAAGTTTTCTTGCAATGTTTCAGGCTGTAGTTTCTGAAAATAGTTATCACTGTATAAGCAAAGAATGAAACAAGACTAACCTGGACTGTAATCGATCAAACTGCAAAGCTCACCTAAAATGCCACACCAGAAGATTTGCACAGCTGGTTAGTCACACACACTGTAACTTCATAGAAAAGGTACTCCTGACCTAAGGATCTTAAACAAGAAGTATATATGTAAATTCTGCTGAAGGCAGTTTGTTGTCTGGATGCTATAGCAGCATTAGATGGTTTGCTCACACTGGAATGAATACTTTGGAGATTAATATTTGGAAGACTAGATGAAAAAAAATTCAAAGCAGAGTAGTCAGAAAATAATATCTACCCTTGAGATCTTCACCCTTGAACTGCTCAGGTAATGAATCCCACTACTGTTTGATTCAACTAACTAAATATTTTCTTTTGCATGGGGGGCTTCTGTTTTGCAGTTTGTTTGCTGTTTGGTTTTTCTTTTCCATTCTTGCTTTCTGTTTGCATTCTCTTTAATCTGTTTGTTGCAATTTTGTTTATGTTTCTGTCTCTAAGTAAAAGCTAATTCATCTACAGCTTTTACTAAGAACTTCACATTTTCAAATATTAGCAGTATTAAATGACTTGGTTTTGCTGGGATTATTTGATACAGCTGACAAGAATGTGAAATATGTGGCACTGATACAGCATTTTCCTTACATCCCTTACAGACAACTGTTGCTGTATCTAAAACACAAGCTGGTAGAAAAAAGATTCAAGTGTTATCTCCATAATGCTAACAGAGAAGAACAAAGAAAAAATTGAACTGTCTACACAAACAGCAGGTGCTTGTTTCCAAAATCCTATTACAGTTGACATTTTCACACTGTTCTTCAAAGACCCCTGCAAATCTGAATGCTGTCTCCCCCACAGAGCACCAGAGCTAGAGTCCAAGAGGATTACATGGGAGCTGGAACGGATAAGGCCTTGCAAGTATGCAAGCAGACAAACTGGATGCAGCACTTCTTCCACCCAGAAGCATTAGTGTAGCTCAGGCAGTGATTTGAGTCTTCAACAGAAAAGACATGAGAGAGCAGAAAGGCAGGGTGGAGAACAAGAATGGCAGAGAGGTCCTGATACAGAAGTGGTCCATGACAGTGAGCTAGCCCAATGTTCCTAAAAAGAACCCACAGCAGATAAATGCATCTGTCCCCAGAACACGTCTTTTAGCAGCCAGCATTGTATGAAGACTCAGCTGGCAGTAGGATTTCTCTCTCCTTTACAGACTGGCATTATGCTCAAGCACTGTAGAAGAACCAAGTTATTACATAAAAATGAGCTTCTCTCAAAGAAATGTAGCATCTCATAAACACTGAAGGGCTCTTTACAGAAGCCAAGTGAAGAAGTGTCATGGCCTGTATTATACAGGAGGCCATATATCCTGCTTGGATAGACCTCTTCAATTCCCTGGAAACATTTCATGTTTCTTTGAGTTACTCTAACCATTTCCATAGACTTAAAGAAAGGCAGTATTTTCTTTTGATTTAAGAATCAAAACAATAGGCACTTCCTCTGCAATGACACATCTCATGAATCGTAAAAAGGAAGAAATCCTACTTGGCTAAGTGACACTGTAACCTCTATTTTTCCCCACCTCTAGGTAAGTGGAGAAAACACATACCAACTTTTTATTTGCTCAAAACACTGAGCTTTGTCACAGTGTGAATCTGCATATATTTAAACATCTGCTTTCAAAAAGTGCCAAATTCACAGCTTTACAGAGAAACACAACTCTCCTGATGAGTCTCTCCTGATGAGTCTCTCCTGTCTTGCTCAATTACCCATTTTCAAGTAGATTCGTTAAATATTCTAGCAAATACCAAGAACGATAAGTGGCAAATGGAAGATGACAGTCATTTCATGAAAGCAATTTATTACCTGAAAAGATTCATCCAGCATCTTTTCAGCAACAAGAAAACCTCAGTGTTCTGTCTTTCTCTATGCCTTTTTTATATTGGCACTTTTGACTTTTAAATCAGACTCATCTATTCCTTTCTTCCTAAGCATCCTCATCTTGTACATGTTCCTTTAACGAACTCTTAGCACAATCAATGTTGAACCCCCAGTAACAGTCAATATAAACCTAAGATGATTAAAATATATATAGCAATCACCAGGATTAACAGCACCAGATGTTTTAGAAGAGCAGACCACAGATAACTAGTTCAGAGCTTAAAAATCAAATTTCCTAGCCACAGCCTTTATCACCACAAACCCAGGGGCTAAATCCCTCTTCCCTTCTCCCAGCAAATACTACTTAGAATTGTGTACAATAAAATTTAGCACAGAGTTAAAGTTTCTTCTATATACTTCTGTTTGGTTGAAGTGCTCATAAAACCTGCCCTGTGCTCACTAAAAACTTGAAAAGATGGTACAAAAAAAGGTAATTTATTACAGAAACATATATCTGCATTTAATGATATGTAGAAACATTAAGCATCGGTAAACTTAAACTGTCTTAAAGCAACAAATGTTATTCTAAAAAATGGGAAGACTCCTTCTATACATTTAGAAAAGTACTAACTTTCCTAAACTCAGATGAGAAAATTCAGTCTTGAAACCAGGTCATATATATGCTTGTTCGGCTTATCCAGCTGTCTTATCTGGGATCATCCGAGTCTACAGAGTAAAAGACATTTTGCCCAGATTGTGGAAATCAAGAAGTTTTAACAATGATCAAACAACACACTTGCAAACTTCGTTTTCTGCCAACACATCTATTTAACAGGGCTAATTGCTTTTGTAGATTTTTTTAGTGGAAGATTTCCTGCTAGTCAACATCTTCCGTTCAAAAAAGGATGCTTACCAAGCAATTACCATCTATGCCACAAGAAGCAGAAGTACCTCACAGTGGATCAAGGACAACTGTTAATGCAATCACTTAAGGTCATTATTTCAGCTGATGCTAAAGGTAGAAACTGACCTGCAGCTGCACCTTAGAAATTTAAAAAAATAAAAATGAGAAGCAGCTTCCTGATGTTATTCACCACCCTATTTGCCTCTATCTCTGATGCAGTCCTTTGAAAGCATGCAGGCTCCCTACTTGACTGTAGTATCACCACAGAACAACTGGTTATGCAGGAAAAAATGTCAGCAATTCCAGTCCATGCCACACCGGCACTTAACTGCCTCCCAATAAACCAGCACAGCATAAAGTCTTGCACTGCTGGAGTTTCTATTTTTGAAACAATAGATAACAGCACAGTGCCTGGAAAAGAAGTGTATTAATGTCTACATTACCATCCAAGTTGGCATTTGGCCATGCAGGTTTTCAGCAGTTCACTATTTCACAACATGGACAGTTTCAGTTATAAGCTACTACTGTTTCCTCTCCCAACACACATTTTTCCTATTTAGCTCTGCACAATTACATTTTACAAATGGATATAGTGTTTCCCTTTCTCCTAATACCATAAAGCTTCCAAGAGAAAGGCAAAATAGAAATATTGAATGAGAATTAAAAAAAAAATATTTAAGGAGGAAGTCTGGTCAGTTCTAAAGCGACGAATAGGAAAGAACATAGTTCACATAGCCCAGGAAACACCAGGAATAGTGGAAGGATGAAAAACAGAATAGCAGACAACAAATGATGCCTGCTAAATCCTTCTCTGTCCCTCAAAATTTCAGTAATTAAATGAGCTAAGTTTAAGCTAACACTGCTACCTTTATATCAAATTAACACACAAATTAACGTACTAAAAAAAGAAAAATAGAAAATTGCTGTGAAAGTCAACCAAAGAGAACAATAATCTTTAATGCAATTTCTCCTGCTGCTGAAATGCAACAAATTTAGAACTACATCCAGGTAAGAAACCTAAGATCCTTAGGTTTTACCTTCTTTATTAAAAATATTAAAGCGGATTTTTGGATGGAAAGAGTAATTTTCTGAAATAATTGGAAGATGCCAGATCTTATTTGTGTCAATAGTGTCTGTTCAATGCTCTACACAAAATGATCTACTGTCAAAGCTCATCTAAGATCTGAAGGACATCCAGTTTGGAAGGGTGGGATATTTGGCACCAGATTCCTTAATCTCAGGATAGAAAAGAACTCAATAAATCAAGTAGACTTTACAACCCACTTGCTCTCTACAAAACTCTATGAACATTGAGGATTTATGACAATATTATCTTTCAAGATCTATCAAAAATTCAGATCCAAATTACATTCAAGTACGTTCAGTCATCTTCATTTCTTATTAATGTAAATACAAATCAGAACAATTTCTTTTTCTAAAAGCCAACTTCGTGTCTGTATTCCTTTTACAGAAAGTAATTTCCCACATTATCAGACTGATTTTTAGTTCAAATTTCAAAGAGAGAATAAAGAACTAATTGTACTGGGCTTATGCACAGCAGGCTTTAGAAGTGAACATCACATTACATGAATAATTAGCAGGAGTTCAGGAGAGAGGGCAGAGGGTTTTGCTATCAGAGAAGCAGAAGGTTGGAAGCTGGCAGAGATACAGCAAGTCAAAACCTTTTAGGCACACTGGACAGGCTTAAAGTTGAAAACCCACTTAGCATCTTAAAGTACTGTACTGACTTCTGAAAGGGTGCTGCTTCTTGCATCAGAAAGTGCTGCCTGCAACACATGGTAACTCCCAGTGTATTTATTAACCAGTGTGAGCAAAGGTTACACGTTCATAAACCCATATGCATAAAAATAGCAGAACTGTAGCTGAAACATTACCCTGCCTCTTCCCACAACTCTACAGTTTGTTGAACTTGATGAGATGCTCATACCCAGACTGAAACAGTAACTTTTTCTGTAAAACTAACACAGATTAAAGTCCATGCTTTACCAGAAAAAGACAAGCTCTTTGCCGTAGGGAACTATAACAAAAAATACTACAAAGAAAATGTGTAATTCAACTTCAATATGCAAGTTGAGGTATATTTCAGTCTTAGGGGAAGGAGGAAACTGACTGGCTCTTGAGTAACTGCCTCAAGGTAAAAATTGTTCAGCGAATACCTCCAAAATTACTAATAAATTAGCTACTTCTTTCAAAAATAACCCAAAGTGACACTTAAACATACAAACACCTTTGCAAGAAATGAAGTTCTAAACAACAAATAGCATGTTGGAGAACTTTTGTAAATTTGTCCTGGAGAAAACGCTCCAAAACCAACATCATTTTCTTGAAAGATTCTATTTTCTCCAGGGTGTCCTACAGCCAACATCCCACTTAAATAAATTCATAAGATGATGTGCAAGCCTTTACAGAGCTGGGACAATGATTAAGTTCTACATAAACTGCTCCTATGCTTAAGGTAGCAAGTTAACTTCTCAAACTTCCCTTTAAAGTGTAGATGGTTCCATACACCATTTTGGTTGCAAAGTGCTCAACAGAAGTTCACTTTGTATTACTGCTGGCTTATCTTTTACTTTGCATATTATTAAGGCTTGCAATTTATTGTATAGTGTAATAGTTATAAAAAAGTGTCTTGTTTAATTTATTATAAAGAACCATTAAGATTCATGGAATAATGCTAGAATAATCTGAACCTTATCTCAGTTTATCTGCACACTGAAAAAATACACAGCTGGTTTTGCTTCTTTGCTGATGTTGAACACTATCTTTCCAGTTCCGTAAGGACATTCAAAGAAAAGCTAACTAAAAGTTAGGAGGAATGTTTAGAAAGATTCTATAATCTGAGCAAAACCCATTATAAACAACCTTATTGAAGGAGAACCATTTCAGATTTTACTGTTTAACGGGTGCTTTCCTGAGAAATGTGTTGAAGTTGGTCTCAGAACTTTCAGGCTTGCTGGTTCCCATTACCCATTACTCCACAATTGTTCTGCTGCACACAGAAAGAAATGGCCATGCCACGGCACAAAGTTAAAATTAACCGGTCTACCATACTGGGCTCTTAAGAAACATGGCAGTGTCTTGTAAAAAAAATTTATAAATAGTATCTTTGAGCTTCTAGCTGGCACTGCATGCCTTGAGAAGAGTTACTTGCCAGCCACTGAGCTATGCAGCTCATTTAGCAGCATGCCTTGGCTGATAAATAAGGCTCCCATGAGACAAAGTTCTTAAAGTAACATTTCTGTACGTAAGCAGGATTTTTTAACAAGGCACAGTAACACTGATCTTCCTAAAAGCATAGCCCAAACTGTCTAATTCAACAATCAATTCCTAGTCAACAGCTGAAAATAGAATTTTCATCTTGAAAAGTACACCTAGAAAGAACTTCAAGAGACTGTACCAATAAATAATACTACAGTCAGGAAAGCATATGTGGAGTTTTTCTAACAAATCTGCAATACAAAATAAAAACCAGATGCAATACTTCGAGATTACCTCTCATTTAAATCTTCCCCTCTAGACTTTGAGGCAAGTGTACTAACTTAAAACCTCATCTTCCACACCAACATCATTCTTCATTTGTTAACCCGCATGGAATTCACCTTTTTGAAACATAAGAGGTTACAGACTCATTTCATGATTATAGGGATTTTCCCAAAGACATGCATGTGCTTATCAGGACACACGAAACCAAGGGTGAGAAAGTGGGTGGGCATTGAGCCAGATCCTGCTGTTTAGCCCAGTTTTGTGCCTTTGCATTATTTGGTCTCATAGTCAGCAAAGCCAACCATAATGTTTCATTCTAACAGGAAAACGTTTGTTCAGTAAAGCTAACATAGCGGTTAAAAAATATAAATATATGGATACAGATAATGCCAGTATAACTCTGTCATTATACAACCAGCCTGTGCTTGCACGTTTTCTGTGATTGTTTGTGGGCAGCAGAGCTTAATGTGCAAACAACAGTAACCCATTTTTCTCAAATTAGCCCTTGGAATAAAGAATGCAAAGATGTTCCTCTGTCCTTAAGATGACACTATGCACTATTCATCCATCCCATTCTACATTCTTAGCCTTCTGTTAACAGCATCTTTATTCCTGTGTTCATACAGCATTTCCTAGGTTTACAATCCCACATTTCCCACTGCTCCCCAAACTTGACACACTGAAAAAAAACCACTGCCAACAAAACACTTAATTTTAGTCAGGAATGAAATTGAACTTCATCATCAGATGTCAGGCTGAGCATGTAAGACCACTCTAAGTCATTCATCTGAAAACTGGAAAACGGAGCAGTCAAGATGAAGCAGTAGCAAACGGGTCACTGCAACTGCTTACTCAATTCATCAGTACTTGTCTGCAGCAATCTCAATTATCCACCACCAACTGACACAGGAGATACAGGAGGTTTGCCTATTGGTTGGTTTGGTTCTGTATTTTAGGCCACACAAACCCAAGCTTTAAGAGTTAGACAGAAACCAATTCTTAATCACTTCATTCCAGACACTTAAGAGCCACCAGCATTCAAAAATTGTAAAGAGGGTTTTTTCCTAGATTCAGAACACACAAGGAACCCCTCATCTTGTACACAGGTAAGTGCCTTCTCAAGTTCAGTGGCAACTGAAGCTATCTCCTAAACCACAGGAAAAGATTTCTGATCTTCTTAGGGGCTACTTGGCAAAAGCAAGCCTGTATGTGCACAAGTATGTTAGCTATGACACATCTGAACCTTCTTGTATGACTCATTTCAACTGCTTCCAAGGTACCCTTGTAATTGATTTACATTTGTGAAGGAGGGCAGAAAGGATTCTTAGTTATTCATTAAATTTATTATCAGGTTTAGGAAAAAAAAAAAGCCCTACGTTATTTGTTCATTTGCTTTACTAGTGCTGCATAATTTTGAGACTGTTGGCCTTAAAGCCAACAGAGAATACAACTGTGGAACTTAAAAGTGGATTTGGGGCAGGGATTAAAATTTAGTATCATCACACTGGCCTCTCCACCAGGCACATCATATTAAAAGGAAATAGGAAATTCAGACCTATGTTCCATCAGTAAGGCTCCAAACAGCTAATGCTTGGCACTGCCCTTGTACAGTCTAACTCCACATGAGGAAACATCACAGGACCTAAAACTCCCAGAAAACTGAATAGAATCTGTTGTCTTCATTCAGTATGGGAATAGAAATATCCATTTGCTGACTGTCAGTTTTTCCCACAAAGCCAGCTGCTGGCAGATAATCACTTGCATACCTTGAAATGGTTTCCACCTATCAATTCCCATATCTATCTACAATCCTGGATAGCGCTGCTATATTTTTTTCATTTTTTTCACTTATGTTTGCAAGAAATGAACCAGTGTAAACTTAGCCCAGCACTTTGGAATGTTTCTAAGCAGCGGAGTAACAGGGTCAATTTTGGAGAGGTTTTTTGGTTTTGAGGTTGTGATGGACTGTAGACTGACCCTGGCTTCAGAGCAAAGCCATTGACGTTCACAAAGTCCGGCTCATACTCCACTGTTAAGAACAAACTCAACAAATCTAAGAGCTACCAGCAACATGTACAGGTCAAACAACCACAGCAGAACAACCATCAGCTCAGTCTCAAAAGGTGACATTTCTCTATCTAGTGAGAAAAAGCCTGCCATTCTTGTGCACTTTATGTAATTTAGTGCTAAAAAGCAGACAAAAACCTTCAGTTACTTCAGCATGGAGGATTTAACAACATGTTCCTCTAGAAATCTTTTATGTTCAATGCTCTGATGATGTTGAGAACCAGGTCCTACAACCTTTGTATATTAGGTAAACCAACACCTCCAGTTCAGGCAGTTGAATTTCAGGACTATCTACACTCAGGAGAGCACATACTGTTAGCCAAAGGCTCCTTGGCAGCTTATTTTTCCTCCCAAGTATCACCAATTGCAAAACATTCTTGACAGTGAAAAATTTCCTTTTTTTTTTTTCCTTTTTAAACAAGCTTTGATCTTGCAGTCCTGACACAAACAGGGAAATATTTAACAAAACTACTTTTACTTCAATGACTAAAAGATGTAATACAACACCAAAGCTCAGTAAACATTTTGAATAACTTTGAACATCAGAGCACCTGTTTTGAACAGTTGTTGGTATTTGTCGCTGGGACGCTCATCATCTGAATTAATCTCTGCTCATTGCATAGACAATAGGAGAGGATTCTGTACGCTTCTATTTTCGCTCAAAGCTATATACATCCTTTCTTGAAGTATTGACCATGGCAGGTAGAATAAATCAAAACTTTAGAGGATAGTACCTTTAAACAATCCTTTGGCGACATTGTAACAATATTATTGAAAAGCTGGTAGTGGGAAATACCATACTAAAGTCAGTAACTGAAAAATCTACCAGGTGATGCTCTGTGAACAAACGAAACCCTCTTACTCCAGGACTATTACTTGCAACTCTGCCAAGCACTACCTTTGGTCATGTCAGGAATTTAGTTGGTAACTTTTTATCAAAACCTTAAAGTATCCAATCTAAAGAACTTAGATAATGCGCGGAAATACAGGGCTGGTGAAAGGAGATTCTGCTGCAAAGAAAATTAAAGTAGAAATTGATATTTTGATTAGGCAACATTAAAAAACCCTAAAGCTGTTATTCACCTGGAAAGGTGTAACCACGTTATCACATCAGAATGGAGGCAAACTAAACTGACACAACCTCAGAAGATTAGTTATCACTCTGGCCTAATCCAATTAGGTGTGTTTCCTGATTTTACTCAATGTAAGACTTCTCCACCAGCTCCTACAAAGGAAACAGCAATAATCTGATAATCAGCACCACAAATAATAAAATTCCTGCATAATAAAAGGTTTGGTATGTATTTTTTCAACATTAAATTTAGCAAAATAGTTTAAAAAATTATTTTAAAATTCTATCTGCTACCCAACAAGCAAAAGCCCTTGGATTTTACACCATTTCACAATTCAATTCCTTTCATCACACCATACTGGACAAGAAACATAAGGAAAAACAAAAGTGAACCAAAGCTCTTCTGTGGATTGAAAGACAAATTCAAATGCACCTTTTTCAAGAATTAAGGATTTAAACATTACAATAACATCTATTATTTATTAAAAGCTTAAGAAAAATACTACTTTATATCGTGCTCCATGAAAAATAAATTAAGCTGTATTTTGTTAAATGCAACAAATGTATTAATTACATTTTCTTCACCTCCTTTCAGGATTCAAAAGATGGCTTAACAGGTAGTACTCTTTGATACTTTACTACAGAAGAAGAAAGAGTGGGCCAGCAGTGCCTTCTTTCTTTTGTCTGGGATTTAAAAATGTTACACCAACCTTCTCCAAATTTTTAGGGAATTGATCTTAATATAAATAGCATGCGATTGACAAAGCAGTCATGGTTTTGTGCTTAAGCACTGAAGCCAAGCCCTACACGTGTATCCTGGTTTTAAGTACTGTACATTGTCTTAATGTAAAAGTGTTAGAAAGTTCAACCTTCCCACGTGGAATTCAGGAAAGGGGGGGAGGAAGAGGAGGACAATAGAGTCATTTTTGCACAGATGTTGCATTAAGACAATCAGATATTAGGATAAGAGACACATCTGAACAAAAAGCAGCACCTTAAAACCACATGGACAATGAGAGAAGATGGTCTGCTATACCTTCTCTTCAATCTGGTTCTGATTTTGAAACACATAGAACAAAACCAGACCAACCTGCCTAAAATTAAACACTTACAAAAAAATATGATCTGTAGCAATTAGACAAAATTATTTTTGAGAAACATTGAGATACCAGATGGAAATTAGTTAATTAAGTGGAAAAAAAATATATATAAAATACCAAATTAATTACGGATCAATACTTGATATTGGAATGAGGACAACCAATGCTGCAATTACAACCTCTGATGAAAGATCTATAAAAATTCATTTTATGGGAATAAAATTCAATGTCAACATCTTTACTGGGCTGAAAGACAGCATTCCAAATTAGCTATTCGTAAAATTATCATTTAAGAATATAGTTTATTCATAAGTAGAAATATTAAATTCCTTTAAATACAGGAAAAGAAGTTTCCTTTACAAAGACTAAAAGAATAGAGAATAGTTGAGACTGATTTTGTGAAGATAGGCTGATAATTGAAACTGAACAAAATAATTTGAAGATTTTACTTTTTCAACCACTCTTTACAGATAGTTTTGTAATCATTTGTTATGCAAGGTTTTATTCCTAAATCATATGTATGTGACAGCAAGATCCTTGTTTCAGGACCTTGAAAAAATACTGTCAAAATTTGCAGCCATGATGGCAATCCCTGCCAGCTCACCATACTTTCTAAAATTTGACAGCTTTCCTCAAATACAGGGTTAATTCCCACCTTCCTCAAGGCAACTTTCAAAACACACCGATAAATTATTGATTGCTAAGTATTGGTGGTACTTCAGAGGCACAATTCAAAAGGAAAAAAGAAAGAGTCTCAGACTTCCAACATTTTAATGATTCCTTTCTGCTGCCAGGTGGGATGTCTGGTGGATTCAGAAGAGCAACAGCTTCCCACGGAACTTAGCACAGATGACTAAATGCTTTTGATGGCACAGTGAACCTCTATTTTAAGCCTTCACTTTTAACTTTGCATTACAGTTCACTACCATATGACTGGAGGCCAAACGCTAGGAATTTGCATTAAGAATGAAAGCATACACAGTCTCCTGGAGCTACCAAGGAACTGCTGCAGCAGGAATGCTATAACATGATATTTTACCTCAAGAGGCATACTTGTATTTCTACTGCAGAATATTTCACTTAATTGTGAGCCACTTCGATTGAGGACTAAGAAATGATCAGCCTTGTAAAGTTCACACTGCTACGTGGAGAATTCATCAGCAGAAAGATTAAGTTTTCAGCTCATACCTGTTACAAATACAGTCATCTGTTAATAGAATTAACTTTCTGTTGAAGCTTGCATTTTACAAGGGGCACCTACAATACTGTAATAGAATCACAAAATTGTTAACATTGGAAAAGACTTCAAATATCATTGAGTCCAACCATTAACCTAGCACCACAATGTTCACCACTAAATCATATCCTCAAGAGCCACATTCACATGCCCTTTGAACACTTCCAAGGGTAGTGATGTCACTACTTCCCTGAGCACCCAATTCCAATGGCTTTTGGCTCCTAGAAATATAACCAGTGATAACTACTCTAACTATACTCTCAAGGTGCACTAAAACGTGGGATTAACAAATACGGCAAAGTAAGATTTGGGAAATTTCAAGCCTCAACTTAAGGAGGAAAGCAGAGCCTAGATCTTGTATAAACAACAGATGGGACACTAATGGAAAACAATAAACCTGTCCAGTCAGACTTCTACTGAAGAAGCCCGATCCTCTCAGAGCAAGTTGGGCATGTGTTGGCATCACCTACTGGATCAAGCTTCTTAAAAGAATCAAATGAAGGAGGCCCTTGTTTCCAGACCTACATAGAACTTAACCATGTACTAAATGCCTGTTGGCACACCAGAAGCACTTCCAGGCAGATGTGAAAGTGCTTTTTCCGAGCTTTAGAATAAAATAAACAATAAAACAATATCAACTAAACATCAAGTGAAACAGAGAAAACACAGCAACTGAAGGACAAACATTAACTAGGCTTAGTTTAGACATAGCACTGTTCCTCCTTTGAATCTTATTTACATCACCCATATGTGTTGTAGTGGCACTTAATAATTTATAATGCATACAGCATATCAAAATTACTTCTTTACATAAGACCATATCATCTGTATTCTAGGAAACAAATATTTTTTTAAAGTCCTGGAAAACGAGCCCAGAATCTGGTTTGCCCACCAAACAGACAGAACACATGCTATGAAAGGGTAACTTCTCCCTACACCTTTCTCCCCCCACTTTTCACTTGACTTAGGCAGAGCAATGTCAAAAGGCATTTGGACTCCACAACTAACCAATCCCCGGATTCTTGCAAAGCCAATTATCTAAATTAGTAACAACTCCTGTCACTATTTCTGAAGCTGGCATGTATCCCCAAGATAGACATTAAATACGCATTTCACGCAAGCCAAGTTCGTCTACACAACGCCAGAGCCAAGACCTGAAAACGTTCATCGCTCTTTTTCTCTTGGCCTACTACAACAATTTAGGCTTTTTAAAGCTCTCTCTTTAGGGACATGTTCTGCGAGATCATACTTTAAGAACCACTTATGCAACAGCAAAAGGAGCTCATGGTTTCTGTGGACAGAAGTGAGAAGACCAGGGATGGCCATCAGTTGTAGCAAGGAGTCAGAGCCAGCAGCTGTTCTCAGGGTTTTCTAGAAGCCAAGGGCTCACTGTTTCCACTCACCATGCTGCCTTGCCAGAGCCTTCTCATTGCTGCTCCATCTCTTTGGATGCCACATACTTTGGCATCTCCTGGCAGAACCCCAGCTTGACTTCCAGATGTCAACACTTACTCCTTCCACCCTGCTACCATACCCATTGGATAACAATTATTTAGAGGCCAAAAGAGAAAGACGTCTATGTCGCACAAGCTTGCGTGAAACCCCAAACATGTCACACAACACCATCAGTTTCCTGGTGAGCCCTCGACAAAGCTACTACCGAATTCAGTCAGAGCTTTTGTTCACCTGGGTTACCTCCAAGTGTAGACAGTGATGGGCAAAGTCTTGAACAACACGTTTTTTGCAGTCTGCAAGCTCAAACTGCAACCAGAGCAATCTGTCCTACTCAAGATGGAGATTTTCAATGGTGAAGCAATGGCTAACACAAATTACATCTGAATAATCCTCTAAATCTGGAGAAAGCCAAAGGATGAAGGTTTGCCTATCATTTTAGCAAATGAAGCCATCCAGTAAATCACATTGTAGCTGTTCATGGAACATCTGGTGAGGCCACCAAAGTAACTGAAACTGTCTACAAACCCTTCCCTTCCTCTCAGCAAGGTTAACCGTGCAGACTTACTAGGATTAAAGGGAGATACAGAAATACCTTGTCCCCAATATCCATTTACCTTGTCCTGAGGGCCTGCCAGGCTGCATCAATGTCTGCATACAGGTTTTTCTCAGAGGGCTTGCCGGTGCTCACCCCATAGCCGGAGTAGTCATAGGAGAAGACGTTGCAGTTGATGCGTGAGCCAAGGCCAATGTAGAAGCTGCACATCTGGCCCAGGTCCACAGCATTACCGTGCGAGAAGAGCAGAGTGTACCGGCCAGTGGGGGCACAGCGAACGAACATGCAGCCCAGCCTGTTATCTCGGGCCGTGCGGGAGAAGAACACTTCCACGGCATCCAGTTCCCGTTGGGAATACTGCCAGTCGGCCCGCTCGCTCAGGTGCAGGCTGCAGGTGCCCGATCCCGTGGGGGTGCCCGCCCCGGCCGCCGCCCCGGACTCCTGCTGCTGCTCGGGCTGCAGCACGGTGTAGGTGGGCTCCGGGGGCAGGAAGGCGAGCTTGGCCGCGATGCGGCTGGGGCAGGGCGGGCAGCAAAACAGCCAGCACAGCTCGCCCAGAGAGAAACCGTTCATTCTGGGGCCTTGTTCTGGCATCAGAGACGCCGGAGAAAAGCTAAACCTCTCTTGGAAAGAAGTCACACGGAACCGACCCAGAGCCCTCCTCCGACGCGACCTGCCGCCTTCCTGCGAGGCCACTAGCTGCCCTCCCAGAACGCAAACAATGGCAACCTTGGAGGAACTACAGTTCAGCAACAGCAGTGCAGCTCTTCAAAGCCTTGAAACTGCTTATACAAACCAAAACCACAACCCCACGAAATACAGATGGGCTACAACTAGCCCTCAACCCCCCGCACAACTAAGGCTACAGCCAATGCAACTCTCTGAAACACGACCCTAGACCCCCCTCAGAGAACATGAGCCACACGTACACATTTACAAAATGAATTCCCCGATCCCACAGCTCAGAGCAGCGCTCCAGCCCCGGAGCCGGCCCACCGCAAGGAACATGCAGGATCCAAGGAAGCACCTTCCCGCACACACCGCACCACGCGCGGTTCTACCCGCTCCGCCCCGACCCCCGGGACGCCCCGCAAGCCAGCGAGGGGCCCCCGCAGCACCACCGCCCCCGGCCCGGCCCCGGCAGCGTCCGCGGGAGGAGGAAGATGAGAAGGAAGAAGAGTACGAGGAGCAGGATGAGGAGGGTCCGAGGGGAAGGGGAAGGCAAGGACGAGGCTCAGCCGCGCTCGGCCGCAGGCAGGGCCATGCCGGCTGCGGCGCGCAGGCAGGAGCGGGCAGCGGCCATGTCCCGGCTCCCCCTCCGCGCCGCCGCAGCGCTTCCGGGTTACGGGCGCGGAGCGGCGCCGCCGCAGGTGCTGGGGCGGGTGTGGAGCTGTGCCGGGCGGTGCCCGCAGCGCCG
>VZRN01006623.1:0-14713 GCA_013397935.1 Dasyornis broadbenti | reverse complement strand
CATTTCCAGGCCTGGGAGCAGAAGCAGGAGAAACAAAGGCAAATCTTTGCTGAAATTCAGCATTTCAACCTGGAGAGCCAGCAGCTGAGGGATCAGCAGAGGGAGCGGGAGAGGCTGGAGGATGAGCGAGTGCTGGAGCAGCAGCGGCAGAAAGCTGTAAGTGCCCTGGGCAGGGGACTCCCAGTGGGCTGGGCAGGGCCTGTGGGAGCTGCTGGGGCTCTGTCCCACCCCCTGGGCTCTGTCCCACACTCTGGGGCTCTGTCCCACCCTGGGGCTCTGTCCCATCGTGGGGCTCCGTCTCCCTCAGGAGCGCGAGGCCGCCATGGAGAAAGAGCAGGAGCGACTGCGCCTGGAGAAGGAGAAGGAGCTGGCCCGGCTCAGAGCCACTCAGCAGCGAGCCCAGGACTGGCAGGCAGAGCGGGTGAGTGGCCTGGGCACAGGTGACGTGCTCCACGGCCACCATCCCTGTCCTCAGGCTGGCAAAGGGGCAGTGCCTCTGGATGTAGAGGGTCTGCAGGACAGGGGATGTCCTGGAGTGGTGCTGGCAGAGCCAAAGCCATGGCCAAGGGCTTCCATCACTGCCCCCGGAGGGAAGCCTGGCCACAGCCTGGCACTGTCCCCTTTTTGGGCAGGATGCTCTGAGGGCCAAGAGGATCCAAGAGGCTGTGGACCGAGAATGGCGGCAGCGGGAATTGGAGAAGGCACGGAAGAAGGTGGAGCTGGAGCAGCAGCTGCGGCGGGACCAGATGGTGCAGGTGGCCCAGAAGGAACAGTACCTGGCCATGCAGATGGCACAGGACTATCGGGAATTCCACAGGGTGCTCAGGTGAGGCACAGGGGCAGAGGAATGGCTGAGGCAGTGGCCGGGGGCTCCAGTGCCAGCCCAGGTGCTGTGCCAGGCGTGGGGGACTATGGAGGGGTCCCTGAGCCAGCCCTGCTCTCCTGCAGGGCCCATCAGGAGCAGCTGGAGCGGGAGAAGCTGGAGCGGGAAAAGAAGGAGCTCCAGCAGCGCGCCCACGCCGAAGAGCTGTGGCGGCAGATCCAGGAGATCCGTCAGCAGCGGGAGCTGGAGCGCGTGGCCTTCCTCGAGGAGGGCCGAGTGCAGCAGCAGGCGGCCCAGCAGCGCAACCAGTACCTCGCCCAGCTCGGGCAGCAGAAGCTGCAGGAGTTCAGGTCAGGGGCTGTCAGTGCTGCTTCCCTGGGCTCCCCGAGTCCTTCCTGGTGTCCAGCCTGGGCCACCTCCCAGCTCCCTCTGCATCCTCAGCAAACAGGACCTGCTGTGGGGCCACAGTCCCAGATCCATGGGGATCCTGATGGATTCTTTCCTCCACAGAGCCATTGGAATTCCCAACAAGTATTGTGCCCACGTGGAACGCATGGCGCAGCGCAGAGCCAGTGCAGCCCTCTCCTAGGCCCAGCCCCACGAGGAACCAGCTCCAATTCCCCATGGATTTGGGACTCCATTTACATTGTCCTGAGTTATACGGTGGGGTGTAACCAGTCTATTTATTCTACTCCCATCTACTTCAATTTGATGAACTCTTAATGAGGGGTCACTCTTAGTAGGTGCCCAGTGGACCCCTGATCCCTCAGGCTGCATGGTGGGTGTTAGGTACGAGAAGGAGGCAAACCCTTCCTGGCAGAGCAATGTTTGTTTGTCTTCATAAATTGACTCAGCTGTGATATTTACACCCAGTCTAAGGCAGTCACCTCTGCCAATGGGCCATCATGGCTCAACAGCCCCTGTAAGACTTAGGCCATCAAGGACTCCCCAAAATGTCCTATGAGTTATAGGAACACATCATTGCATTGTGAAATTCCCCACCCTGGGGGAGGTACTGAACATTCCAGCGTGAATCTGACCGTATATAATCTGGGCTCTTTGGGGATTTGGGACACCACCACCACTTGATAAACCTAGAGGAGGACCAGACCTTCCACAGGACCACTGCTTTTGACAAGACTGCAGCCATCAGTTCAACAGGACTGCGCCCACTACCCTGACCGATGGTGCCAGGTTGTACTCTGACTTTGTGGTTGTAATCTGTTTTTTCTGTATAATTGCATTTATTGTAATCTTTCTATTAAATTGTAGTTCCAACCTGAAATCTCTCTCAAGGTATTTGTGTGGGGTTAATTTTCCCCACTGGTTTACTTTCAAACCAGTACATCCACTGACTGAGTTTTCCAATAAATGGCATTGTCTGAGCACACAATGAGACATGGGGCTCTTTCTCTGCTCTCCTCCTCCTCCCAATGCTTCCAAACCTGTGGTTTTACCTGCATGATCACAGAGAGGAAGTGGGATGGAAAACCAACCTGTGCCCTGGCTGTGCAGGTACTGGAGTTGAGACGGACAACAATCACCACAGGAAATTCTTCAAGGATAAATCTGCTCCAGTCTCCTGTGGGCAAGTCCTCAGTCAGAACAGGAGGGATGATGTCACTTCCCACCCTCTGGAAGAGACTTCCAGGTCATATTCACAAGGAGTGAGCAATGAGTGCCATGACCAGGACTAGAGGGGCCCTGGCTCCGGCCAGGTGGGGCAGAGGGACACTGGGATCCCTTGGACTGTGTGGATCCATGGCCTGGCACTGCAGAGCCACAGGAGCACACGGCTTCAGGTGACCCCGGGGCACAATGTCCCCTGATGCCATCGAGATCCACAGGGGCAGAATCCATCTCCATTCCTGGAGTGACGGGGGATCCCAACAGGGCCTGTGCTGGAAGCTGAAGTGACCCTGACTGGGAATGGCCAAAACAGCCCCTTGGGACCGGCCCCAAGGCCCCAGGAATCCTTGGCAGGGATTTCAGGGAGCCCAAAGGACATTGTTGGGCTTTGGCAGAGCTGCTGTGGGGACAGAGGCAATTCCACAGCTCAATCCCTGGCCTGGCCTCTCCCAGGACCTTTCTGCTGTGGGGCTGCTGAGGGTACAAGAACAGGGACCAATGGACACTCCAACAAGGCTCCATTGGCAACACAGAGCTGACTGGCACTGTTTGACCCTATCCCTGGGATGAGCCGTGACCTGGAGAGCTGGGAGTGCTCAGCCAGAGCTGCTGAGCCTTCAGTAGCCCCTGTTATGGGCTTAGGTTTCACAGTGAATTTTTCCCATTGTCAGCGTGAAGGTGCTGGGAGACAGAGGGAGAGAAGGGCTCCCCTGGGGTGGATGGTTGGTGATTGAGTTAAACCAACGGAGTTGGCTCACAGCTCTGGCATACCAAAAAAATGCTCTGGGGAGGGGAATAGGCATTTGGGAATTTTGGCTGGGGGGTGGGTTCTTTCTGCTTAGGGATTTTTGGGAGCTGCCACACAGTGCCGTGAGAGATTTTGGACTCTGGCCCGGGACTTTTGCTGGGCTGCAAGTTGGCACTACAATCGAGTTCTGCCTATCTTTCCCATCTGTGCCCGCTGCTGGCGAAAGGTTTCCAGTCTACATCACTGCCTCCGCCTCTGCTGCTGGCATTGAGACCTGGTGCCAGCTTGGTGAGTGCGCAGGGGTGACACCCTCACCTTCCTCCTTGTGGTGCCAGCCCCGCCATGGCCCCTGAGGGCTTGGAGCTCGGACTGCAGCGCCCTCTGCTGGTCGTGGTTATAATTACACCAAATATTAAAAACCAGCACTGAGCGGGTGGGAAACTTCTGTTCTTGTGTTGTTGTTTGTTCTATTCTATTGATTTTCTGGTAAAGAGCTGTTATCCCTTTTTCTACATTTTTTGCCTGGAAGCCCTGTATTTTTGAAGTTATAATATTTTGGAGAGAGGGGTCTTCTGTCAATTCCAGGAAGGTTCCTACCTTCCTTGGCAGACATTTGTCTTTTAAACCAAGGAAGTAACTCACCTCAATCTCTCAGGAACCACTGACAGGTGGCCCCTGGGAGTCCAGGGGCAGTCAGAGCTGTAGTTCCTGGCAGGTTTCATCCAGGAGCAATTCTCGGACATTCCCGATTTTAGGAGGCTGAATCCCAATTTCAGCCATGGGCGCCTGGTGAAGAATATTGGCCCTTTTCCATAGGAAGTAAAGCCCGACACTCCAGCGTCTCAGGGGCATCCTTGGAGTCCAAAGCCAACCAGAGTTATTGGTCCTAGCAGCTTTTGTCTGGAGCAATCCTTGAACGTAATGAATTTTGCAGGTGGAATTCAAATTTCAGCCGTGGACTCTTGGATGAGAATGACAGAAAAACGAGGGGTTGTGAGAAGAAAAGGGGTTTAAATTGCAGGAAAAAGCTTCTTTCCCATTATCATCTGTGTTTAAACTGGGGAGGATCCCCCTTCACCTATGATTTTAAGGGTGTCAGTTGGAGGTAAACCTACATGTTCCATAATGTGAGTGGTATCAGTTGGTGGAGAATCCCCATTTACCACTATTTTCCAGTTTAAATGGAAGGGCAAAATATTGATGATGCCGTTTTTTGGATTTGAAGTGAGGGTGACCCCCGGTTTTCATCATTTAAAGGTTTAAATTGAGGAGGAAGCCCTGGTGCCCTTCCTTATTAAGGGTTTAAGCTGAGGGAAAATTTCCCCTTTCCCATCATTTGAAAGATTTAAATTAAGGGAAGACCCTTCCCGACCCCCATATTTAAGGGGATTAAATTGATTGGGAGAACCTACTTACTTGCCATTTTATTTGTATGAGGTAAGCAGTCCCTGATTCGTCATTTTAAGGACTTAAATTGAAGGAAACTCCCTCATTTTCAGCATGTTATGCGTTTAATTTGGGGGATTCCCCTCCATTTTGGGGCATTTCTACCTGTGCCCCAGCACAGAATCACTTGCATAGAAGCAATCCTGCCACATCCAGAATTTCAGAAGCACAATAAGAATTTTGGGAAGACAGAGATGGTTCTTTTCCTCAGGAATGAAATACTGGAGCCCCAAGACCCCTGAGACCCACAGACCCCCTGGCCCTGGCAGTGAGACCTCTGGACTCCACTGAGAACCCCTGGATCCCCAAAACCTCTGGATCCTTGATCCCTGTGAATACCCTGGCACCTGGAAGTGGTGCCATGGACCCTTAAGATCCCTCAACCCCTGGAATGACCATGAGGCCCATGGACCCCCAAGACCCCTGAATCCTCTGGGGATGACCCTGAGGTCCATGGATTCCCCAAGACCCCTGAGACCCACAGATCCCTGGCCCTGGCACTGACACCTGTGGACCCTCGGACCACAGAGACCCTGGACCTCTGGGAATGACCATGAGGCCCATGGCAGCAGCACCCCCCAACCCATTCCATGGCACCTGCCCCCCCGTTCCCATGGCAACACACCGGTTCCCACGCCCACAACGCATGCGCCGTGCTTCTCCTGGCCTACATTTCCCATCACTCCCCGCGGCCCAGGGTGCCTTAACGGCCCTTGGCCTCTCCGTGGACTCCATTTCCCACCGCGCCCCGCGGCGCGGGGTGCGGGGTTGCGTCCCTACGGCGGCCGGCGCGGGCCCGGCCTCCCTGAGGGGTGAGTGATGCTGAGGGTCCCTTGGTGAGAAAGTTGTGAGGGGGATGAAAGGAGCCAAACAAAGAATCGTGTATTTTTGCCTTGTTTACTAGTTTGTTTTTACTTGTTTCTGTAGTTTGCCTAAACTTTGTAACTTTCATTTTATAATTTAGTTTTACCATGTAACCGAGATTCGTAGCTTTAATTACTATTTAGATCGCTAGCTTGTAGTAGAAGATTGGTAACGAGGGACTGAGAAAGTGAACAAAACTCGCCAGCTGTGGCTTGGTTACAATGACCTAACACCTTCAGAACACTAAATAAATATGAAAGATGAAAGGGCACCTGGGTCTCTCCTCCGGTGCCAGGATAAGGAATGGACAAAGTCAGCACAGGTGGATTGTGCAGGAGCTAAAACCTGCCAGAATGAAGGTTCAACCAAAGGACACGATGAGGATGACGATGGAATTGTATAAAATGAAAGTAAGCGCACCGAAACCCCAAAAATAAACACTGCGGTTCTGAACATTGAACAGGAGATGGCAATCTTGCTCCACGGAAAACAAAAAGGACAAAAATCCAAGAAATTCTGAGTGACGTAAATCACTACGTACAAAGAGGGGAGGGACTTTTGGGAGGTATTCGGGTAGTCTTTTGAATATCACACTGTCTATAAACCCGACAGAACAATGCCTAAAAGGACATGTTTATGGAGGGACACCCCAATAGAATCCCGGTATCAAAATACAGAGATGGTTTCTTAACAGTCTGTGCTGTTTAAGTGATTTCCTTTGAATCGGGAAGATGAGCCCTGGGTGCGGTTTAGGGGGTCCCTTGCCGAGGGTGTCATGAGGGAAAGTTGAGAGCCCCGGCCCTTGCTGGGAATTTGGGGGTCTTGGAGTGGGGCTGAGGGTCCCTTGCTGAGGGTGTGGTGAGATTTGGGGGTCCTGAGGGGGCTCTGGATTGGGGGATCCTGAGGAGAGGGGGCTGAGCCCAGACTGCGCCTCCCGCCCCTCACTGGGGGTTCACGGGGGTCTTACAGGAGCCTCTAAAGGGGGAACGCTTGGATTTCAACATGCCATCGAGATCCATAGGAGCAGAATCCATCTCCATTCCTGGAGTGACAGGGGGATCCCAGCACGGACTGAGCTGGAAGCTGAAGTGACCCTGACTGGGAATGGCCAAAACAGCCCCTTGGGACTGGCCCCGAGGCCCTGGGAATCCTTGGCACAGATTTTCTCAGGAGAGGGGTTTTCAGGGAGCCCAAAGGACATCGTTGGGCTTTGGGAGAGCTGCTGTGGAGACAGAAGGAATTCAACTGCCACGGATTGATCCCGACTGCCCTGGAAAAGGGGGAGGCTCCGGAACACCCACAGTGCCGTGGTGCCATCATCGTGCGGGGAACACGGCAGAGGAGGCTTTGAGACAGGGGAGAAGAGAATCCAGAGCCTCCTAAGGGCTGCTTTGGCCATCAAAGCAATGATGGTCCAGGGCCCTGCCAGGTTCCTCCTGGTGGGGGAAACGTGCCAGGGGCAGTGTCCGGGGTTTATTCCTTGTTGGGGGCTTTCCCTGGAGATCATTTTGATTGTGAATCTTGTTGCTGTTGCTGTTGGTTTTCTTCTGTTGTTGCTGTTTGCAATAAATTGTTCTTGTCTCAGCCCTTTGGGATCTTTGCCTTTTGTGCCTCCACTGGGAGGGGCAGGGGCAGCTGCCCCTGGCAGCCCGAAATTGGAGAATCCCCTTGCTAAAGCTGGAGAGAGCTGCACAAAGGAACACCGTTTCTGCCAGTTTATTCAAAAAGCTTCATTTTTGTCCCAGGAGCAGGGAAACGGGTCCTGTGCCCCCCCTGGCATTGGCAGAAGAGATGGGGAGCCATGGGTGTATTGGGAGCACTGGGAAGGGGAGTGGGGAGCACTGGGTGCCTTGTGCAGCCCCCCCGACTTGTGACCACTGCCGTGGGCAGGATGGGCAGCCATGGGTGGGGACTCTCAGTGTCCCCAGTGTCACAGCGCGTTCTCATAGATGTCACTGGGTTCCTGCAGTTGCCCATGGGGTCCCGGCAGCTCTGTGCAGGTCACCTAGGGGTCCTTGGAGGGGACAATGGGGGGGGCCTCTGCAAGAGAGATTTGTTAGGTTGGGGCTGACACCCATGGCTGACGTTTTCCTGTCCCCACCCATCCCCTGTACTCACCTCCCACCCTCTCGGAGCCCACGACGTGGGTGTCCAGCACCTCCCCTTCCTCCAGGGGGACTGGAGGCTCCGGGGGGGCCCTGTGGGGATCAGGGGGTGAGTGAGGAATGTCTGGGGAGGGGGAAAGGAGAGTCATGGCTGCAGCCTCCCACTCACCTGTCCTGGGACTTCCTGGAAGCTGCAAGGAAAAGGGGAGAGGGGTGAGATCATGGGGTCCCCTGGGCCACCAACCCCACCTGGGAGCTTTGAATGCCCATCAGACGCCTGAACCCCCACCAGACCTTTGTTTCCTATTGGATCCCCAAGTCCCCTGCACCCAAAACCACTCCCAAGGAGTCCCAGAACACCTGAGCTACCCAGGTGCTCCAAACCAGCCCCGGGATCCCTGAACCCCCACGGGAGCCCTGATCCTTGCCAGGACTCCTGAGCACCCCTGGAGCCCCCCACAACCCCAAGAATGGAATGCAGGAAGGCCTCCAAACTCCCCCAGGATCGCTGAAGAACCCTCAACATCCCTGCAAAGCTCTCCAATGCCTTCCTAAAGCCCCAGGAGCTCCCAGTGCCGCCCTAATATTCCTCAAGGCCCCTCCTGGGACACCCCAGGACCCTCCAAAATGCCCCTAAGCCCCCTGGACCCAAGCAAAAGTCACTGGGGACTCAGCTTCTCCCAGGCCAGGGCTTTTTGTGCCACCCCATGATCCCCCTCAGTGTGGGGACTTCCCCCATCTTCCTGTAGGACCTTAACCGACCCCCATTGTCACTCACCCCGGTGGTGCCACCAGTGACAGCCCCCGATGACAGCCAGGAGCAGCACCAGGTACAGGAGGGCCCTGCCGATGTTCACAGCCACTGCTGGGGACAGATGGGGACACATCAGGGTCACCACTCACCTCAGGAGTCCTGAACCCCCCATGACCCCGTGTGACCCCACCTGTGCCCCAGTGTCCCCGCGGTGTCACCTCCAGCACCAGCTCTGGGCTGAGCGCCTGGAACACGCGGTGCCCGTCCAGCTGGTTGGTGGCCATGCACTGATAGGTGCCCGAATGTCCCACATCGATGTCCCCAAGCTCCAGGAGGGGCCCCTGGGCCACCTCCCGTCCATCACGCAGCCAGGTGAAGGTGACAGGTGCTGAGCCCACCTGCACTGAGCAGCGCAGGGTCACGGGGTCACCTGCCCACACCTGGTGTGCCTGGGGGCCAGGAGTGATGGTGGCATTGGCCACGGGCACTGCGGGGACACAGACGGGGCTGAGGCTGGGGGAGGGGCTGGCACCCCGTGTGAGATGGGGGATGGGGGATGGGGATGCCGTGTATGGGGTCACCCCCAGCCCGAGGGTCCCGCTCACCCAGGACGGTGACATTCAGTGTGGGGCTCTCGGCCACGCTGTCCCCGTTGCTGGCCCGGCACTGGTAGTGGCCGCTGTCATTGTCCCCAACGTGGCTCAGCTCCAGGCGGGGGCCGGTGCCCAGCTGTGCCCCCGATCCCCCCCGGTGCCAGGAGAAGGACAGGGGACCTGTCCCCGCGGCCACGGCGCAGGTCAGCACCAGGCGGTCACCCAGTGCCACCTGTGCCCCGGGGCGCTGTGCTGACAGGGACACCCCTGAAACTGGGACCCCTGTGGGGAGAGACAGGTGGGATGGGGGACATGGGAGTGGTGGGGAACACAGCGTGAGGAAGGGGAGGGGATAGGAGGGGGATGGAGAATACCACAGGGGGAAGGAAGGGGGACCTAATGAGGGGTGCAGAGTCTCGGAGACCATGGAGGGACTCCCAAGCAGGGAATGGGGACCAGAGGAGAGACAGAGGTACCTCAGAGAGGGGTGAGGGGAGCGGGGTTTGAAGAACCCAGACAGAGAAAGGAGACTCGAAAATGGAGCAGTGACCCGGGAAGGGTGTGGAATGCCAGGGAGAAATGGGGGGCACGTGGAGAGGAATGAGGAGACCCAGGGAGGGATGCGGGAATGAATGGGGGACCTGGGGAAGGGTGAGGGAGGGATGAGGGTATTCAGACAGGGCTGAGGGTTTCCCAGGACCCAGGGTGGCTGTCGGGGCTCCCATGCCCATCCCCGCACTCACTGCACACCGTGACGCGGAGCCGGGCGCTGCTCTTCCGCACGGCCCCCCCCTCGGAGCGCACCTCGCAGCTGTAATCCCCCGAGTGCGAGACACCCACGGCGGGCACCAGGAGCTGCGGGGACCCCTGCGGGCCCCCCACCAACTGCCCGTCCCGGTAGAAGAGGTGCAGGAGTGGGGCTCGGGGCCGCAGGGGGCTGGGGGTGCTGAGGCAGCTGAGATTCATGGGGGAGCCCTCGGTGAGCTCGGGGGGAGCCTCCAGCACCGGCACCTGGAACAGCTCTGGGGAGGAGATGAGGGTTGGACAGTGACTCTGGGTGTCCTGGGGAGGGGCTGTGGAGGTGTCAGGGTATCGGGTTTTGGCTGTGGGGGTGCTCACCGTGCACTGTCACTGTCACCGGTGCTGAATCCTCCCACGGTGACGGAAAGGAGCTCAACCAGCCCCTGCAGGTGTAGCGGCCGTTGTCGTACAGCTGCAGGTGGCGCAGGGACAGCTCAGTCTCAAGGAGGGCATCCGGCCGTTCATACCCATTGTGGAAGAATCGCACCTGAATGACCGCCTTCTCCTGCCGGACCCGGCAGCGCAGTGTCACCGTGTCCCCCTCCAGCAGCGCCCGCGCCGGCACCTGTAGCACCAACCGCTCTGGGGGACAGGGGGGTCCCGATGTCAACAGGAAGAATCAGGGATCCCCCATTGCAACAGGGGCTCCCATGGCACTGGGATGCACTGGTGTGTACAGGAGATGCTCCAGTGATGCACTGGGATGCTCTGGGAGGTCCTCGTGTGCAGGGGAGGGCTTTTGTCACACGAGGGGGGTGACCCAGGAAGCAGAGCCCACCCAGAGCCCTCGGGGTCCCCGCAGGTGCCAGGGTGGGGACACAAACACCTCTCACCATCTAAGGGGGAGCTGCGCCCAGTGCCAGGTCTGTCACACTCGTAGGTGCCACTCTCGGTGACAGTGAAGTGGTCGGATCCTTTCCTCCGCCAGCTCTGCCCATCCTTGTACCAGGTGGTGGCACCAGAGGTCCCCGAGCCCTGGCAGGTCAGTGTCACCTCGTCCCACAGCACCGCCGGTGTCCAGGGGGGTTCCACGAGGATCTGGGGGCTCTGGGCACCTGTGGGTGACAGGGGACACCAGCCTGGCAGGGCCACTGTGGGGCTGGGGACAGCGGGGCAGGGACATGGCATCCCCCAAGGACTCACCAGCGAGGCTGAGGGTCTGGGCTGGAAGGGAGAAGGGGCAGGGCTGGGCGGGGGTGGCCCTGCAGGGACAGCGACACCTGGGGCACAGGGTGTGGGGGCTGTCCCCGAACTGTCCCCATGGGGACACTGGTTCCTGTGGGGAAGTGACCAGGGATGGTCCCCAACAGGTCCGGAGAAGCTGTGGGACATGTCTGTGTCACAGCCACCCACGTCCCACATCTGTTGGGAAGGGATTCCTTGGGGATGGCGACACTGTGGCCACCCCAGGTAGAGACAGGACACGGGGACACCACAGACACCAGATGCTGGCACAGGTCACCCCCACCAGTCCCATGGCCACATCCCCATGGCCCTGTGCCCATGATCCCATTCCGATGGTACCTGTCCCCATAGCCCATCCGCATGCTGCATGTTCGCCTGTCCCTGTGCCCACAGGTGTCCCAGCTCCAAGGTGCCTGTTGCCACTTCCTTGTCCCCACACCTCATTCCTCACATCCCATTCCCTCCATTCATGTTCCCACAGCCACTCCACAACCCTGGTCACACTCGGTGTCCACCCCCATGGAGTGGCTCTGCTGGCCTTGGGGACCTCAAGGGACCCTGCAGCCCCCCTGTGCCCCCTCCCCACCGCTCTCTGCCTCACCGGACCCCATCTCCGGGGCGTCAGGCCCGTGCCTGGGGCACTCACCCCACAGGAGCAGCACCACCTTCCCGGCCATCCCGGTGTCCCCAGCCATCCGGGCTGGCTGTCACACGCTGCCAGGGCCGCCTGTCCCCTGCATGGAGGCTCTTCGGATGAAGGGGAAGGAAGCGAGGTCACGTCTCATCTGCATGTGTTGGTGGCACTTTGTGGGGCAGGGTGGGGACAGAGCGGGGGACATGGTGTTGCCAGGACTGGGGGGATCAGGGAATGTGGGGAGCGAAGGATGGGTGTCCCAGGGAATGGGGTAGCCCAGGAATGGGGCCCTGGGAGGGTTGTCCCAAGGGAATGGGGGTTCAGAGTATGGGGGCCCTGAGGAGAGGGGCCCAGGGGATTGGGGTGACTGGGAATGGGGATCCCCAGGGGTGGGGGGCCCAGGAATGGGGTCCTCAGGGGAATGTGGGCCCCAGGGATTTTGGGTCATGGCCTGCAGGTTCCAGGGATGGGGGTGTCGGTTGAATGGGGGCCCGTGGGATTTGGCATCCTGGGAGAATGGGGGCTCATGGGATGGGATGAAGGGAAGGTGGATCCTGGGCAATGGAGCTCCTGTGGAGTGAGAGTCCCAGGATAGAGGTCCCAGGGAGGGGGGACAGAAAGAATTGGGGTCCCATGGGGTCTCAGGGCAATGCGGGTCCCAGGGATGGGCAGGGGCTGGGTGGGCACCTGGGTCACAGCTCCTTCAGGGGGTGTCTCAGATTTTGGGGTGACCCAGGGCCCAGCGCAGCCTCCCTGGGGTGCTCATGGTTTGGGGGCCACCACAGGAGGGTCCCAGGTCTCTGCTGTGGGGGATGGGGGTGTCCAGCTGTGCCCCCCCAACACTTTCACTTCATCTTTCCTGCAGCAGAAGGAAGAGGCCGTTTATGCTGAGGATCAGATGAGGGGGGCCGGTTCTGTTCTGGGGGGGCACATCCAGGCAGTTCCTGTTTCCTGTTGGGGTCCCTGTTCTGGAGGTGACACGTCCTGGGGGGATCCTGTCCAGGGGTGACACATCCCAGATGGAAGAGTCCTGTCCTGGGGGATGGGGGTTCTGGGGGGGGGGGGTTACTGTCCCAGGGGTGGAACATCCTGGGGACCCCTTTCCTGGGGGGCCCTGTCCACCCCCACTCTCCTCGGTGGGGCCCTGTGACCTCAGGGCTGCCCAGCTTGGGGGGTGCCCCATCCCCTCCACACCCACCCTTGACACCCCCCCCAGTTTGGGAGCCCTCAATTCTCCTTTTCAATTCCGCCAGGTGTAGCCCTCCCCCCATCCCACAGCCCTCCACAACCTTCCGTGTGTGAGGAGCCCCCACGCTGGTGACACTGGGGGCTCACAGGGGGTCGGTGTCAGTCGGGGAGGGCACAGACCCCCCCAGGGTCCCCAACAACCGCCCCATCCCTCCACCAGCCCTTGCAGGGTCTCAGTGCTGGGAACCAGGAAATGGACGAGACCCTCCAGATGAAACACTCGTGATCCCCCCGACCATCCCCCGCTCTGTCCACAATACCTGAGAACCACCCTGGCCCCTCCCCCGACAAGAACTGTGATGGAAATGTGAAACTTTTTCCCTAGGAAAAATGGCTGATTTTGTCCCAAAATTGCTGCCACAGGGCAGAGACATGCAGGGGTTGAAGCTGTTGGGGGCTGACCCCTCCCTCTCCTTCTCCCCTCCCCAACCATGGGGTTTCTGTCCTGGGGGTTTGGACATTTTGGGTTTATTGGGTTTGGGAAAAAACCTGTTCCAGCAGCTTGGGAATGGAGCCCCAGGCAGGAAGGAGCTCCCAAACTCCTCCTCCTCAAAGCCAGTGCCCATCCAAGTGTGGGGCCCAGCCATGGCACAGCCCCACTGCACAGGGATGGCCATTGGCCAGCCCTGCTCTGGCCAGACCCAGGGGGCAGCCACGACCTCAGGCTCCCACCCGCCCCCTTGCCTTTGATTCTCGCAGCTTTAGAGCTGCTCAAAGGTGAGAATTGTGGGGGGAAAAGGCCTGGCTGTGGTTTGCTCAGCCCTGCAAGAAGCACAAACACCAAGTGGAGCCCAAGCAGTGGCTCTGCGAGGCCCTTTGATGGTTTTCAGAGCAGGGCTGGGTGGAAACCCCCCCTGCAGGGGCAGCTGTGAGGGAACCAGTCCGCAAATGCAGCAATTGATCATTTTGTCCCTGTGGCCAAGGCACTGAGAGAGCCCCAAAGCTCCTGCAAAGACAACAACAATCTGCTCAACAGCCTGGCCTGGACCCTCCTCCTTCCTGTCTTGCCGTGGGCTGATGGTGGCCGGATGCCCCACACCCCCAAAGCCGCTCTCTCACTGCCCTCCGCAGCCGGACGGGGAGAGAAAATGGAACGAAGGGTTCCTGGGTTGAGATAAGGACCACGAGGGATCATTCATCAAATCCTGTCATGGGGAAAACAAGACCATAATTAGAGATATTGATTGAATTTATTGCTGACAAAATCAGAGCAGGAAGAGGAGAAGTCCAATAAACCCTTATAAACGCCTTCCCTCCTCCCATCCCTCTTTCCCGGGCTCTCCCCCCTCCCTCCAGTGGCACAGGGGGACAGGAATGAGGGTCCCGGGCAGTTCAGCACTGGTTGTTTCTGCCGCTGCTCAGCCAGAGGAGTCACAGTCCTTGCCCTGCTCCCCCCTGGGCTCCCTGCCTGCCACGGGATTCAGTTCTGCAGGTTCTTCTCCAGCAGGAGCCCTTGCCAGGGGCTGCAGCTCTGCCCCAACTGCTCCAGCCTGGGGCCCTTCCTTCCCAGGGGCCTCAGTACCTCGGGAACTGCTCCAGCGGGGGCTTCCCAGGGGCTCACAGCCCCCTTTGGGCATCCCCTGCTCGGCCGGGGGCTCCTGCAGGGCTGCAGGGGGTCTCTGCTCCCCGGGGACCCCCTCGGAATTCCAGGGAATATCCAGAGCCCCTCGTGCCCCTCCTTCCTCCCTGCGCTCGCTGCCTGCAGGGATGTTCCTCTCTTCGCGTGTTCCTTCCCTTTGCTGCCATCTCCTGAATTTTCCATTCTTCTACCTCAGCAGCCCGGTTCTCTCCCCTCCCGTTCCAGGATGCCCCTCATGTCCCAGGAGCTGTTGGTGACCCTGCCATGGCAACAGATGGTCTCGACACATCGCGACAGTGGCTTC
>VZRN01006621.1:1348909-1367353 GCA_013397935.1 Dasyornis broadbenti | reverse complement strand
AAGGAAGGAAGGAAGGATCCTTTGCATCAGGTATGAGAACTGCATGAGAACTGCTCAGTCAATTCTCTCCATGTGATTTAATTGATCTACCTAAGCTCTGGTGATTAAGGCATCTACATAAATTGATGGAAAAGAAAAATAAGACTCTTCACAAAATTTACGAAAATATAATCATTAGTTTTGCCCTGATGTGAATTCTCTTTGGAGAGGCTGCAAATGTTTATGGACTGTTTTTGGTGCCATGTTTTACACTCAATGAGTATTTTTTCTCATTAAGTTGTTGCCATTGAATTGCTTGTTAATTTTAAGATATGCAGTTGAATTGTACACCAAAATAACTTCTTTTCCCTTTTTAAATTTAATTGTTTTAATTTATTTTTGTTTCCATCAAGCAACTATGCTACTTTTATTGTCTAAATATTTTGATGCAATTATGGCTTAATTAAATTACAGAGGGATGGTCACAGACGTAAATTATTTAGAGAGCAGTGTAAATAAAACAGATGAAGAGGAAACTATAGGCAAAATTTTGTGGATTAACCATGTGTGTTTTGTAAAAACATTTTTTAAGTCTTTATTACAATAAGAGTTTAAAAAAAAAGTGAATGAACCATAAAAAGATTCATATGGATTTAGAATAAATAATTTACTGACCAGACGAAGACCTTCTTGAGAGTAGCTTTCAAAAGGTATAAAAAGCGAAAGTACATTTGGAGTCTTTATATGAAGCAAGAGCACAATCCAAACCAAGTTGTTTAGAAAGGGACAATTTTTTCTTCCACCAGTGACTCCTGGATTTCATTCAAACTGGTCCCTCTACAGTAGAGTACCATCTTTTAAATTTGTTCTGTAGCAGATATACAATACTGGGGGAGGGAATTTTAGAGATATCTTTCTCTCATAACAGTTCTACAAAATACAGGAGCATACTGAAAAGAAAATACTCAATTCTGGGTGTACAATTTTCTCCTTAAAAGGTCTGTGATTACACATCTGATCAGCAAACATTGAAAGTTCCCTTGGATGTTTCTGTCTACCTTTATTTCTGCAGAATGGAATAGGAACTTAGTTTTTACCTTTCAGTAGTGGTAAATCCTCCAATAACTCAGCTAAAAGATGATGGTAAGGTAATTCACGCTGTGAATTACTAAGGTACTAGAGACATTAGGTTATTTAATCTAGGAGCTGTCACTGGCAGTGAACTTTTCACTCCAATGAAGTTTCATTTTAATGTGTTTTATTGGAGGTCTGTTTTAACTGTCCAGAGAACTAAACATGATGAGATTCCTCTCACTGACTACAGAGGTACCATGTAAATAGATAAAATTTGAAGATTCAGCTCAAACATCGCAGTATATTTCTTGGATACTACATTCTAGGTTGGGAAGGTTGCTGGAATGTTGTGCAGCTGAGCTGAATTTGATGTGGAACACAGATTGGCCTAGGGAAGAGAACAAAATAATATTAGAAATTATTTTGAGACCGTGAGGTTAATTTATTTGTGCATAGATTTTATTTGGGGATCATCAGAGACAGAGTTTACATAACTTCTCGAATATATAACAAATATGTAACAGCTGGGATCAGTTTGTTAAGATTTGACCATTTGTGAGTTCTTTATTCCCAGTTAAGATAAGCTATGGAGTCTTTTTAGTAACGACACACTGCAGCTTGAGAGTCCCTCAGACACTACGACTCATGGAAATTAGTCCTTATGTTATAAATATCACATGAATTTAGGTAGCAGCAAAATATGAGTCACTTAGAAAATGCCTGTAACAATCTCTCATTTTCATACTTTTCTACATCTATAATAAAAATAATGCAGTAATAATTTACCAAGCATCGTCTTCGATACAAATGCTTAACTCCACTCTCCAGTTTTCTCTTCTCTATCCATACTCTGCAATATGTTTTTAAATTAGCTAATTCAAATAGATATTCTCAGAGGAATTTGTCTTATTACTGGCATTTAAGAATTAATGTCAATCTCCGTATTGACTTCCAAAAACCATTTTCACATGAAGAAATCAGTGGTGCAAAGTGATGTCTGCCTTAAAAACTCTTTACCAAGATGAAAAAGGTACCCCAGTACTGTATACCTCTGTCTCATTTCACTTATTAGGGTGGAATGCATATTTAGAATAAATAAGTAAGCAAAATTGTTTATATATAAGAGGAAAATGCACTCTCCTGTGAAACCTATGTGTTAATTGCCTTTATAAAGTGTTTTTTGTCACATGCTCATGATTCCTTTCATAAATTCTCTTAGGACTCCATCTTAAATTGTAGATCTCCAAGTGTTTGGCAATTTATATGTACACAGCATAGAGTGTATGTCTACATGTGTGTTCAGACCATTTCTCTCTCTCCTCTTCCCCAGTGAGATATTGAGAGAGATGCAATGTATTAGAATGAAATAATCCAGTTTTCTGGGTGGTCGCCTTACTTTTCCGTCAGTGGTACTAAAAATATTATCTTTTGAAACTGAAGCATTATGGATCTGTGTCAGTTACTGGTTTTATTCTTCTGGCCTCACGCCAAATTTAGTAGGAAAAGCTCTGTGTTCTTTGTGGGAATAAGGTAGGAAAAACAGAACACAAGGATATTTTTTGAACTTTTATATATTTTTAGTTGATTTTCCATATTTCAAACTGGTTCCTTGTGGGATATAGTATAATGTTACACTAGACCTTTATTTAGGATGATCTGTACAAGTGACTTATGGCTTCACACAGACTCTCATAAAGTACAATAGCTGAAACCTCTTAGAAACTAAAAGTTACATTTGTCAAATAGATGGTTTGAACACCAATAATGTGAAACCTTGAAGGAAGGATTAACAAAACGGCCTAATGGCAACTATGGATCATCATCTTCCAAATGGATCTGCACTAGTGCTCTCTTTTACAGGTACATTTTTACAGGTGCAATTTCTAGTCCTTTACCCACAAGTATATGTCTTCAATTTGGGGACATATCTTGTATTTTCTCTTGAGGAAAAAAAAAAAAACACAAAAACTTCTATATTTATCTGTCTGTACAATTTTTTCATGAAACAGACAATACCTTCACAGTTACACATCTCTGAAAACAATCTGATCTCTACCAAGTGGGATTGATGAGAGTTAGGAAAATGATTACCAGTAAAAGAAGAAACAGGGGAAACATAGTATATTTAACACAGAAGTGGCTTTTTGTTTTTGAGACTGAAACTAATTTTCAGATGAGGGGTATGGTATCATAATTTTTTTCTCTGAGCCGGTCTTCAGATTCACCTTGTATTGTGTGTTTTAGTTTTATTTGTGTAATGCATTTTAATAACTTTTCTTGATGCATGTTTTATTTGAATAAACATATTTACTGAGTTTAGTGTGAGGTTGCTGTGAAGTTAGGAGGTAATACAGATTTTCAAGATTCACTAGGAACATAAGTTTACTGACCTGTGTTTAATGATCAAGAGCAATGATTGATTATAACAGACCTCAGTGATGGCTGTAAAGTTTTTTTAATGGTAGGGATTCAATGCAAAATCATGCTTCTGGCATTCAACAGTCACTCTCTGTCCTGGTTTGCTTTTGAGAGGTCACTCAATGCCACTATGGTTCCTCTCCTCAGTGGGGCTAAGTACTGTGAGGATAATATTCCTGACTTATCTTCTGACATTCTTATGTTTCAACACTCAGCATACACAGGCACTTGTGGAATATGAAGTGAAAACCCCAAACATGTTGACTCACCAACCACACGCATGCTGCAAAATTATGCATTAGCTTACACTGATTAAAATTAGTCTCATCTAAACAAATTAAGGGGTCTGATCTCTCATCCATATGCATGGCTACTTCTCATTAATGCTAATAGAGGCTATGTGCATACATGGATGAGAGAACACACCTCTGAGGCTAACTGTACAGTTTCAGTTTGGTTTATTTCTGCAACAGCAATGAAACATTCAGTGTTAAGTATTTCAATAATTTAGAGAAAGATCAAAGGGGAGAAAGCACAATACTGTACCTTTTCTAGTACCTTACTGTGGGTAAATAAATAAAACAAATGCCTTATCTCTGTAAGCTGGGGGACGAGTAGTACTTTTTACCTGCTGCTGACTTTGATTGGGGGGCATCGCTTTTCATCACGTGCAGTGCTTTGGTGCAAGGCCTCAGGAGTGAGTCTGGGGAGCACTCGGGGGTCTTTGATGGTTTATGATGACTCCTCAGCAGCCTTTCGTGTGACTGTCCCATGGAGGTGGCCTTTCCAGAGCAGGGGAGCAGTTTACAACTGAGACAATTTGTGTACAGGAGGGTGGGTGTTAGCTCCCTCTGACCAGAGGTTACACCACACACCCAAAAACTCTCTCCCCATATTTCCTGCTCCCAAACCATGCCAGAGATGATTTTCAGGACAGGTGCTGGGTTTAGCTTTCTTTGTTGATACATTCTTCTCTCTCTGCCTTATTTACTTCTCCCTAAACCTGAGATAATTGGACAATAGTGTCACCTTTATCTTGTCTCAAGTTCCCTTAGGTGGTTTAACTCGCAGTCCAAAGTTCCAGTCAGGAGGCATATTCAGGGAGGGGTGGGCTTTGGTGGTTGCAGCTTCTTCACACACTTTCACCATAATGGGCAAAAGGTCCTTCATAACAATGTTTAAGGCATTAACTATAACATTTCCATCTCTCACGGTATTAAATCTCTTAATGCCATCTTCATGATTTTACAAACTATAAATACCATTCACTGTATTTGAGCATGTTCTTGAGCTACATACATTATATCAGCTGTAATGTCATCTAAAGAATTCCCATGATTTAGTCCTTTCGTATTCAGTTAAGTGTTCTCAGAACATATTGTGTCAAAACATTTTAAATATTTGTATAATACTGTAAAATAGTGTTGTGCATATGTTATCAGATAGTAGAAGATTAATTAGCATTCTTTACAGTCTGAGCTCCACTGGGATAGAAGAGGTGCACATTACAAGGCCTGATACCTCAAGGGACTTTGTTCTCTGCATACAAGGGCTTTAAAACAAGCCACGCTGCGAGAGGCTGGTTTGGATTTTTTTTTATTGTAAGAATTGCTAATTAAAAATGAATTGATTCATGATTATTAAAACACACCAATCACAGAGTTTTGGCCATGCTCGTACCTTTAGCTGCTTTCATAAAGGTCAGCACCTGTTGTGGGCTAGAAATTCCTTGATGCAAGACTGCAAAGAATGGCCACATGCATTTCTTTTCTTCTGGGCAGTTTGAAGGATCTCTGTGTGTACTACTGACTATCTAAGCCTAGGATTCTAGTGGAAAAATAAGTCATGGACATGATGGAGGATTACAAAACTGAGTATTTTAGATAATTGTCGTGGGTGAGGTAGAAACAGAAACAGAACCACACTGCTTAGTGACATAAAATGTAAAAGGTATTTGTAAGTAGAATGGAACCGCTGTGCAAAAATGTCCTCCATGAAGGGCTGTTATTGTCACTGTTTGTTGCTAACACAGATGACTGATGTAAACCACCAATGTTTTCAACGGTGACATCACCATTTTCTTTTACTTTCTCCTTAGCTATAGTCATCTGGACATTGTTCCCTAGGTTACTATCACCTCCTGGCTTCCTGCTCCAAAATGTCTTAACTGGGCACATATTTTTAATGAGTTCATCTTCTTTTTGTCTTTTCTGTGCATTACCTGCTCATCAGAGTAGTTATGGTATAGTCCAGAGCTTTGAGAGAAGCCTCTCCATAGAAGCTGTTTGTGCTTGGGTTGCTTTTGTAGCACATACAAAGAGCCAAGTAACAGTTCAGCTTGGGCACTAGGCAAATTCAGTCAAGGTCTCAGTCGCTTCAAAGGTGCTGTGGTGGTTTAACACCAGCTGGAAATTAAATTACAAATAAGCCACTCCCTTTCCCATTGCCCCTTCCAGTCTGAGAGGGGAGAAAGGCAGAGACTATGGGTTGAGATAATAATTTACTGAAAACAAAGAACAATGGAATAAGAAAAGCACAGCAACAGCAGCAATAACATTAACAAAGTATACAAAAAGAGAAGGTGCTTTACCCACAAAAACGGTGTTCACCACCTCAACTTAGTTCCATCTGGCTGCCAGGACAAAGACAAGATGGTGGCTGTTCCCACGCTGCCAGCTGGCCCTGTCCCCAAGCCCAAGACAATGGAAAACAACGATGGCCAAACCCCTGAAAGCTGAATCATCTGTGTCCTGCTTTGCCCCCACTCTGCTGCCCTGGGGCTTGGGCAACACTGGGGCTGTGCCTCCACACCGCGCTGGCTCTACTGGGCTCAGCCGCCCTCGCCACTTTTCCACACCACATCCCAAAGCATGTCCTGGAGGAATGGGAGGGGATGGATGGCGGTGGCAGAGGACAGACTCTGCAGGGCTGATTCTGACAACCTTCCCACTGGCTAGAGGGAGGCAAAATGGTAACATTTCTGGGATGTGCTCACCTTTTCTTCCCCCCTCTCTGCAACCGGGGCAGGTGCTTTCAGATAGGTTTTACCCTTTAGCAATGGGTTTTATCCTTTGACAATTACCATACTTTGGAACGTGCTCTGAACTCGCTGATGAGGGAAGGAGGCTTTTCATGTGTTTCTGATCAGAAAGATATACAATGAAGAGATACTTCTTCACTTGCCTGCTTCTTTTAACTTAGCCCAGCTTGGAACTTGAAACAATATAATTTGTTATACACCAGAGTCATACAGACACTTTTGAAAGACTTGGGATTTTGAGTTCTTAATTAACGTGAAGAACAGAGTTTGGATTTTTTTTGCTTTACATTAATCTACAAAGGCATCAACTCCCATAAATTAACAGAAGTAATAATGTGTTTGAGTAGAAGTGGAAGCTTTGAAGCAGAGTTCTATTCTGTAGAGTGCTTCATGGTGACTCAAGGAGGTCACTGTAGATCTTAATAATTTTAAAAACTGAAATTAAAACCTTTGTGCAGAAAGAAACAAATAATACAGATTTGAAACATGGTAAATAATTGCTTCCACGGTGCATGATCAAAAAATAAAGCAGTTATTTTTCTATAGCAGTTTAGATTGTGTTCTGCCAGAGGAAAGACAAAAAAAAAAAAAAAAAAGCCCATCACTTTGATGGGATGTAAATACTATGCTGGAGAATATTTTAGTTAGAAAAAAAATTAGTAAAATTGCAGATTTTGTAATGTGTGTTTCCTTCAAATGTGTCAGACCTAGTTGTGGCTTAGACCAGAGATCTTTGAAGCAATTCAGATTTACCAAGACCTAAATGACAAAGAGAAAGAGAAAAGTAACAGAGTTTGTTTTACAAGGTCAGCCAGTCCCTAACTTTTGCAACAGAGGAAGGAGGTTACCAAAGTAATTAAGGTATAAAAATTAAAACCAAGATTAATTACTTAAGATGAAGATGAGACACTAAGTACTTCCATTTGCTTTGTGAATGAGGTATGTTCTGTGGTGCTGAGCCCCCACATGTGGGACATGCCATCTTCTGTCTCAGGGACATCTCAGGAGCATTTCCTCTGATTTAACATGCCTGATGGGCTGTCAACATATTCTCTCCCTTCCTAGATTTAGGCTGGTTTTAGGTAGTTCCAGCTCTTTACTATCATATTCCTGCAGGTTGCTTGTAGCCAGCCTCTGCAGATTTCCATCTGTGATTACAGAAAGAGTATGGTGGAGCTGGTTTTGTCTGGGAATTACAAGACAAAAGAGAATTAAAGCTGAGTTAGACTGTAAATACACACATATGTCCTTTTCTGATGCTGGAAAAAAACCCAAACCAAGAAAAAGACCCTAAACAAAACAAACCAAAACGAGCATAATGTTTTATTTTTCCTTTTCATTATATAGTCTTTTTCTCATATTCTAATTCTCTTCTCAAACATTTGTCTGTATACTGTGGAAACCTGTCTTCCAGGAATTTATGTAAGGCAAAACAGTGAACGTGCTGTAAATTCTAGATAAATGAATTCCCATCCAACTATTCATATAATTTAGTAAAACAACTTCACTTAATCTTACCTCTTACAACAAATATGCATGCTTCATTAATTGACCAAAATAAACTAGTGGCGGAACTGTAGCTTTTGCAATTTTCCTTTAATAAGGAGAAAACAAGGACAAACAAAAACAGAACGAGAGAGGCTCGTGTGGGAGATTGTAAATTGATTTTCTTTTGAAATAGAACATAAGGGTGCTATTTCTGTTCAGTGCTGGCTCATTTGAGTATTTGTGCTGGTACAAGAAGAACATGCTGCTAACAACATGAGTTACAGAATGTTTTGTAGTCATTCTTACTCACCATAGTAATGTGAGATGTCATTGAAGAATATGAAAAATTCAAGAATACAACATTTATGGTTGGTTTTGTTAAAATGAAGGTGGATGTATAGATCACTGTGAAGACTTGTGGCAGGCTTAATAATTTGCTTATACTTTTAAATGAGAGAAAGACATTAGAAAGTCAGGAGAGAGGGTTTTCAGTTTTGGGGGTTTTCTAACTACATTTTCTCTGGAGTATATTGTATGTAATGGTTTAAGTTAAATAGAAATTTTATCATTTCCTAATTTTACCGTAATGCTATAATTACCATTTTGTAATCCAATCCATAAATTCCTTCTGGTCACATAGAAGACGATAAGCTTCAGTCTTCTTACAGGTAGTATAAAAATTACGTTCATACAAACTGCTTTGTGGAATTAGATCATTTTGTTATAATACTTCTGAAGATGTCATTTTTCGTACACTGTAAGCCTGCTTTTTACTCTCAGTTGTGCTTAGGCAAAGCAAATTTTTTCATAGATGTGGTTAAGGTTAGAGGTGTTCATTAGCAGCTGAATTTCCTGCTGCTTCGCTGATGGTAATAGGATGAGCTTTTAAAATGGTAAGGTTATTTTTCATTCAGTATTATTCCCTTAGTTCCTTGCATTNAAGTACCCTGAAAAACAGAGCAAATATAAGAACAACTTTAACCTACCAAAAAAAAAAAAAAGAAAGAAGAAAAACCCACAAAAATACCACTGAACAGAATAATTCAGCTTGTGATTGGCACACAGTCTAGCAGACAATATATCTTTCTTCTCCTTAGTCTAAAAGGTCCTTTATTGGATGTCATTTGTCATACCCAGTTCTTTTTGAGTAATACAATTTGGACTACATACATTTTGGTACTTAAGTATTTATAAATGAGGTAGTCAATAATTTTATTCTTTGATGTACCATTTGAAAAAGGTGGACAAGACAACTTTTGTGTACTGGAATGTTTTATGAAGTTTTAAAGGAAAAGTGAAATATTCATGCAAAGTTCAAAGCTATGTTAGGTTGTAGTGAACATGAATTTTTGAAAGAGATAATACAGAATCTTCATAATAACATTATGGGCAATTTCATAGATTTATAATTGACTCTTTGGTTCAAATGGCTAAGTGGGGGATCAGAAAAATGGACAACCAGTGCCTGAAAATTTCTGCTTACATGGGAATTTTGTTTTCCATGGTTTCAGAAAGAGAGAAAAGAAGGTAAATGTTTTCAGTTCTCATCAGCTATTCTGTTGTATTGTTTTGGTTTCTTAGAAAATGAAAAATTATTCAATGTATTTTCTAAAATTTCTTCCTGTTGTTTGATTTTATAGATTTAATTAGTTATTTGAAGTGATGTGTCACGAGCGAGTGTTTTAGGTCACTCAAGGATATTGGCAAAAGCAGGTTTAGTACTAAAGTGAAAGGGTGACAAAGTTTGTTGGCAAAGTTCACTCTACTACTTACCAGATTGTGTCAGAGTAAAATCTAAAATCAACAAAAAATAATCTATGTAGAGTCTTGGGATGGAAAAAGGGTAAGAATATGAAATGATAAGTATAAAATTTAGGCCTGGGGTTTTTAAGAACACAAACTTAACAGGACTTAACTGATAGCCTAATTTAAACAATTTAACCAAAGATTCTGTAGAATTTACTATAGCAGAACAGTAACTCACTTATAGGCCTTACTTACTTATGAATCTAATAAATTTAAGAACCTATGAGAGCACCATTCACACTACATTTGCTATGGCATGTTCACACTCACACACAGAGCTAAAGGAGTATGTACAAGGTATATACCTGTGAAAAAATCCCCTTGAATTCAGTGAAGTACTCATGTTGGATGCCTTTACATATTCTCAGTGGTCAAAGGATTGAATCTTGAGGACTGTGAAGTATCAGCCCAGGCTCTGTCATCATCGTTTGGTGATCCTCCAGGTACAGCAAACTTGAGAATTTGCTGGCTCTAAGAGGTCCCACTCAGAAGGAGGTTGCTGATTGCAGGCTGCTTAGGTCCTGGAAAGTTCACAGGGTCTCACTTAGGACCACTGTTTATTGGGCCACAAGAGAGTTGGCTTTAATCATAGTAATTTTCCATCCTGGCAGCAATTCAGGTCAGTAATTTCTTTGAAAGTTTGATAACAAAAATGTCATTTCACTTGGGTTGTTATTCAGGCAAAAAAAAGTTTCTAAGGCTCTTCATTCTAAAAAAAACCAAAAAACAAAAAAAACCTCATTAGGCAGGACTAGGTTCCTGGGAAAACTTCTTTTTGACAAGCTCAAGAGGAGCTAAGCCAGGTGTTCTTCGTCAAGGCTGAGACCTAATGAGCATTTCTGATATCATAATGCAGTCTGTGGAAGAGGAGCAAGAAGGGAGGAAAAAGACCATACAATGCTTGAAGCATAATTTTTGTAACGATTCTTAAATTAGCTACACAAACATTTTTCTGTATGAGAATGTGGGACTCCTAGCAGTATAGTGAGTTATGGTCATACATATATCAGGCAGGGATGGAGACCTAACATTTGAAAAGGAAAGTAAATTAAAGCAGGCTGCTTTATTCTAAAATAATGCGGGTTTAGCAGCATTTGAAGTCTAGCAGTTTTGATGAAGGCTTCATCTGGTTTTTTTTGAGGACTAGAAATACATGACATTTTCTCAAAGTCTACTGCAGGCCTTAGTTGAAGAGGATAGCTGGAATTTGCCTGAAATCAGTGCTTTAATTGGTAAGTGGAGTGCCACCCTTTGGAATGGAGGCCACAAAAGCTCCACATCCAAGACCAATCTTGTAGTCAGGGCAGTCCTACTTCACAGATCTCATTTTCCCAATCATGATACAAAATGACATTTCCCATTTTGCTGGGAGCTTCAAGCACAGATGCTTCTGGAGAGGGGATCTTTATTGCTTCCCCCGCTCCTTTCTTTCATTCTTTTTTTGATTCTGTAGTATAATACCCCATACGTCAGTCATATCTGAGGATTAATTTCGTTCCTTATTTTGCTGTAACTTTCCTTATTATTGTGTATGTAAAATACAGGAGCCTTGCTTTAAACACCCCAGATATTGTTGCATAAAACGTTTGTTTCCTTGTTTTTTGTTTTATAGCTCAGGCCACCCTGGTGACTTCTTCAGGACAGGCAGATTTCATAGTTTTAGTAGAATTTAATATATGAGCAGCTATGAGATGAGCAGCAGATCCATTAGATATGATCCTGATGGACTGATGGATGTACCTGTGCATTTCTAAAGTTAAAATGTATAAAAATGTTAAAACAGTAAGGACAACAACATCTATCAAACCAAGAAACAAAACCCAGTGAGATTTGAGTAGGAGGGTGGCCATATGACTCCCCAGGATGCTTCCAAGGTGCCTGTGGGTTTGAAAGCATCAGGAGACTTGGTGATCACCTCCCTGATCACCAGGCCTGCTGTGCCTTTGTCATCAGCTGCTGCTCCTGCCATCGCAGGAATCTGAGTTGTTCCTGATGGGAGAAGAGCTGTGTCAGGCTTTTGGAGTGCTTTTGGAGCATCATCCTGCTGCTTCAGTGCACCCCTCTGTGCCACGTCTGGGGCTGGCTTAGATCAATGGGACTGCTCCCATGCTTGAAGTAAGGGCTGGGACAGAAGCACATTGCTGAATCAGAGGCTCAGTGTGCTGATTGATGTCTGTTCATCATAACTCCAGTCTACAAAGCGCTCTCTGTCACTTTCAGTTTGTTAATTCATTACTGTAGTCCTCTACCAGTGTTCCAAATATCTTATACCTCATATTTCTGTGATGGAAGTATGTGTCTGAAGAGTGATAGCATTAAGAATGACCAGTTTATTGGGACATAGATGTCATAGATCAAAGCTGAGCTTTCACTGTAAATCTAAGGGAAATTAAATTTTCAATGACTTATGGCTGTGTTTTCAACTCCAAATACTCAAGCAGGATTTCAAATTAATCTGTTTCAGCATTTATGCAGTCAAATGATTGCATAACACAAAAGCACAAATTTAATCCCCAGAATTTTTTTTTTTGTGGTTTTATTTTTTATTCATTTAGATGTCAGAAGTTTAAGACAGAAGGCTTTAATTTTGTTTTGTAGTGAAACAACAGAAAAAGCAACACAAACCTTTGGTTAAAGGCAAAGTCTGTTTCACTAACAAAGCTTAGTAGTAAAGGAAGAGAGGGAATTGAATAGCACATTCTCTAACAGAAAAAAATAAAGAAATCTCAGTTTCCTGAGCCTTGGTAACTATTGAGCCTTAGTGGTGTTGGGCTATGTAATGTACACAATAACATTAAACTTAAAAGTTAAAAAAATCATGAAAATATCTAGTTAGCAATAGTTATGAAACATACAATTACAGAGGGGACTGGGATTAGTTTGATGCAAAAATGTACAAAGAAAATCAGCTGTAAAAAATCAACAACATGGAGAAGAAAAAGTCAGAAACTATCAAAATGGTTTGTGCTTTTTTTCAGGAAAGAGTGTTGTAATGTGTATAATTTGAAGGGGAATAGGCAGTCTGATGAGTTTAAATTATTTTTATTGAATTCTTAATACTAATTTCCATTTTGTTCCATTGGTTAGTGCTTCATGAACTATTCTGTGTGTTTTGTGTCTCTGAGAAACGTTCTTTGCTCTTTCTCAGAAGTTTCATTTATATGTTGAAGAGTGGGTGTTCCACCAGGGCAGCATTTTCTTATAAAAGAAAAAGTTATCAGCACTATTCATATCAATAATGACAGCCTCGATACAGAAATATGTGTCAGATGCAATCCAGAGATCCATGGCTCTGGGAAGAATGAATGACAGTTGACTTTCAGTTTTAAGACTGGCTAGACAGTTCTCTATAGCTCTTCTGAGAGAGCTGTGTACAGCCAGAAAGAGCGGTAGTGATGACATGAACCGAAGTGAAGCCTAATTAAAGCCACTGCTGTCAACAATTCAACTCTACCAGGACATTTTCTCTACTTTTGAAGTTAGAGGTCTCACCTGAGTGAAGCTAACCATTAGGCTACATATGTTAGGTGCATTTGGTTTTCATTATTCTCAAACTATTTCTAAAATGTAAGGATACGTATGTCATATATGTCTACACCATTAAATATATGCACAGTCTTCAAAATGATGTTTAGATTGTGGTTTTGGTGAACTAGAAAGCTTTAAAAAATAAGGCTTCCCATATAGGTGAAGCAGAACGGTTACAGTACGGCAGATCCAGCATTTTTTAAGTCCTCTGAATGTGCCCTCAACTTTCCGCCCCTCCAAGATGCAGCAAGGTTGATGGAAACATGGTATATTTCAAGGGCTGAAAGTAAATTTTTGAAGCTTCTTGTAATGGTGGTGAAACAAATTGTGTGTATCTTGTGAGTCCCTTCTCATTCACTAAAATATTCAGTCTCATACTTTGGTTATTTTCTATGCTCTGTTTCATTTATCAGCCAAGAGTGTGTTGAGAGAACATCAGAAGCCACTAGTACTCCTTTCTGAGAAAAATGAAATAAGACGTGATTCTGGCAATTACATCTGAGTAGGAAAAAACATCCTGGAAGGTGGTGATTTTAATTTCACTGCTGTTTTTATGAAACCTTATAATATAAAGGCAGATTCACAAACATTTAAAATAAGCATTTAATTTTTTTTTTTTTTTTTTTTTTTTAGTCTGAGCTCAGTTTCCATCACAGAGCCAGGGTCCAAAGTAGAGAAGGCTGGAGATGCATAGCACTGTGAAGGCTGATTAAGAACACTGGAAATGTAATGGAGACTAAATTAAGTGCTGTTCATTTTTAGATTAAATTTAGTAAGCTCTGTTTCTGTCCCTCTCATCCCTTTTCAATGTATTCACTTTGGAGGAAAATTTGGGTCTTAAGGAGGCGTGCAGTTTAAAGAGGGTAAAAGTTTTACACACTATTGTTAGCCAGTTGCTGCATATCTAATTAACTAGAAATTAGCTACCTACTGTGAGTTGATATCAGTTAGAGTTTTGTCTTTAGTGTCTTAATAAGACAACCATGCTGTACGTGTATATATGCTTTTGTTTAACATTGCTGTTAAATGAGATTATCTGTTAGAACAAAACATATACTTTTCTGAGCATGAGAGGTAATAGTGAAAACAGAGCTGCTGTTTTATGCTGGTTGTTTGCAAATCTGTCTCTTTGTGTGGGCACAGTTTAGTATTAATAGCCTACAATTGTTTTTCTTAAAAATTATTTGATCTTCAAAATTTAATTAATAATCTCCAGAAAAAATATAGACAACTTCCTAGCAACTTCTAACATTAGCACTCGCATCCATATGTATATTTTAATGTCCTAACCATTTACATGGTCTAAAAAATATGTCATAATGTAATATTTATTTTTTTCAACCAATGGATTCTGAGGTGTTTGTTCTCTATGCTCACCTCATCTTCTTGATAGCGTTTCTCTACATTATTGTATATGATGGGAAGACCTATATATTTATTAAGGCTATAAAGCAAAGCTATAATACCCCCTGTATGGACAGACATGTCCAAAAGGTGTTTTCTGTGGCCCTCTTTACCCAGTGGCCCCTTAGATGTGAGCAGTGCTGACTGCATTGTCACGGTGGTCTGCTCCTTATGGCATTTTCTTCTTTATCTTCTTTTGCCTCTTGCCTCTCCTATGGCAGCAGCACGTCTGTCATGTGGCAGGTTCAGGTTTGGTTGCTAAGTGGCATTGCATAGATTTAATTACCTTGTGTCATTTCGTCCAATTTTTGGGCATCCAGTCACGTAAGCAGATACATCGTCTCTATATCCATCTTGTGAAGGACATGCCAACCTGTTTTTTTTGTCTTATGAGGTTGGTTTTCTTGTCAAGTAAAAGATTGGGAATTATTTCCTTGAATATTAGCACAAGAGGCTATGTGGCTTCCCAAACCATATAAAAGTTTGTGTATGAGGAATTTTACAGCTGCATCTAATGTGGATGATGGAGAAAACATTAGAAAACATGGGAAAAAAAAAAAAGCTGAAAGAATATTCAGCTCATGATTGTATGATTTAATAGTGTATATAAAAGAAATGATATGCCTCAAATTGAAATTTGAATCTTCTTATTGAATTCGTGTGTAATTAAATGCAGAGCTGAAGCTTTTTGTTTTAATGTCACCTTCCTATCAATGTGCATTCATAAACATTTTCAAGCATAATCTATCTGGTCATATATCATCTGATTTATGATCTGTAACTTTAGACACTGATACAAAACTAGGTCACTTTTCAATATGTATGATATTGTGAAAGAAAAGTGTTTGAGAGAGATGCTGTGTTATGATACTGACTGCTCAAAACCCACAAAGTAGATTCCTACCACAGACAAATGAGATAAAGCATGAACATGTGGAAATCTGTTCTGCTCCATTTCCATCTCACTTTGGACTGGTAACTTTTACTAGAAATTTAAAATAGAATGAAAAATACAAACTACTTATGAGCAATTATTTGAATTTGTGTTATTGCATCTCAATACACTAAAGGTAGCTAAAACCAGTAATAGCCTGACCTTTTCTGCAGCAGAAAAAGACTCTTACCTGAAGTTGCTTTTGCATGTCCCTGAACCAGTCTGATGTGACCAGATATACTGCAGAACTTGAAAAATGCCATGTTTAGTTCTGTTCTTAAATACATGACTTCAAAGCCCAAGAGGCTGGGATGGATTAATGCCAGTTTAAATGAATCTGTAACTGTATGGAAGAATACATAAAAACAAGCCAGGCTCTTTGAGATGCTATCTAAACTTATTAAATACATGTGCCTGAATGCTCTGCTTGGGTTTCAAAACATTCCTATCACTTGTTCCTTGATTGTTCCTACAGGCTATTTTGCATATAGTATGGCTATATGCACCTGGCCATGAGTTTTGTTATATTTTTCTAGAAAAGGTGAAAATTCTAGGTCAGAAACCAGCAAACAGAACTCAGGACACTACCAAAAAGCAGAGACAAGATATATGAGGCAGAAGTATGAACACAATTCAGAACTGGAAATAATAAATCCCTAGCATTTAGTCTATAGACATGAGTAAATGCAAACCTGTCTGGAAAACAAAATAAGCACTGTAATAGCTTGCTGCTTTGCAAAGGTTAGGGGTGTTTAGAGTCTGGAAAATGGGGAATACTTTGACAAGATACAAGTTCTGGTGAACTGCAGCTCAGGATGAATATTACATCTAAAAAGGAATAGATTAGCTACATAGGGAAAGCACTTACTAATTTCAGGTTAGGCACTTCTACATCAGAAACAATGAAATAGATACCAAGCAGGTGACAAGGGAGTAATAAGATAAAATTCGTCATATGTAGTGGCAATTTCACCCATATTATGGAAGTATTTGAACTACATGTGTAGGTTAATAAAGTGGAGAAAGAGTGTCAGCTTGTGGTATTGCCTTGGTAAAAGACCAGGGCTTGTTAAGAGACAGTTCTTAGTACATTTTAGGAGATGTCAGGGACTTCAAAGTTCAGTCAGAGAAGATTCCAACCCTGCCTAAAACTAAAAGGTTCCCCCTTTCCTTGGGAAAATTGAAATTCTGTACTTTATTTTTTTCTTTTTTTTAATATGAGCAGATGACGTATGGTGAATATAAACCCCAACAAAACCAACCACCAAATTACCTGTACCTCAAAAATAAAAGTATGGTTGAATTCTTTCTACATAGAGACAGATAATTTTAGAAATATGAATAAGGAAGATCTTTTCTTGCTAAGAAAGAAATTCTAGAAGAAATACTTTTTCAATGCTTTTCTTAAAACAAAAACAACAAAAAAAATCTGATTACCTCTAGGATTGCCTTTGGCACCTAGTATATCTTTTGGGAAAGAAGTTTTTTTTGATATCTGAGAATGTGTTGGGTTAGAAGGGACCTGAAAGATCATCTAGTTCCCATCCCCCTGTCATGGGCAGGGACACCTTCCACTAGGTGGTTGCTCATAAAACAAACGTACAAATGTAGCTAAAGATATTTAATTCCATCTCAAAAATACTTGCTTTAGCTTTGTATGGGTACAACACATCCGTATTTTGGCAAATACAGGTGAAATCAATCTCCATCCTCCTCTTTTTTTTTTTTTTTTTTTTTTTTTTTTGCCAAAACTGAAAAGAAACATTTTCAAAACGAGAAAGTTGTTTCAGCCATGATCATGAGAATGAATAGAAATGTAAGCTTATAAAAGGATATTGAAGATTGTTGAAATTGACTGTTATTGATCTTTCTACTAGTAGCTCGGTGAACAGACCTTTCAGAGTGTGAGATTTTGCACAAATCATAGAGACCACTCTTTACAACACTTTAGATGTTCATGGAGGAAAGACAGGAGATTGATTACAGACCTGTCATTCAGTACAGTGCAGTCCAGAAGCAACTGAGCACGGGCCACTGCAGGTTGTAGTTAAGTCATTAGCGCCTGGGAATTTATCTACATTCCCTTTCAAAGTTACCCCGTATGCTGCTGTTTCTACAGACTAGGATTTTAAACAAAGGCAGCAGGGTCTGTGTCACTGCAGAAAAACATATTTTCTAAGAGTGCGTGAAGGTTACTTGACTTTGGGAAAAAGAAAAGTTTGACCTATTTGTATGAACTTCAGCTGCACGAGGAAATAGAACAAGCTGTGAAAGCCCCTTGCATAGGCCAACAGTGCAGCTATAGATTACAGAGCCTAAAGTGGTGGTTAGTAAATCAAATAGTGCCTCTCAGCAATTGTAACACTCCTTGCTTCCAAAGGAGCAGTAACTGCCTTAAATTTGTAACAAATATTCTTGCCAACTTGCTGGAAACCTTTTCACTTTCATTCATGGTACAGAAGAATCATTCTGTAATGAGAGCTCATAAAAGACAAGATACAGTTTTTTCTTTATCCTTCTCACAAGTACAGAATCAAAGAAATATGAAAAGAAATCTGGCAACCTGCAAGGAAGGAGAATCTTGCACAGTTTTCAGCTGCTGTCCTGTACCATCATATACTGAATTAGCAAAATGACAGATTGCCAATAAAACTGAAATAATCACATTCTAGGACAGCATGAGCAATATGAGGAAAGATGTACTCCATTTGTTGGACTCTTCCGCTGGTAATGGAAAGTGTGTAGATGAATGACTCCTCATTAAAAAAAAAAA